>PVIY010003242.1:0-115962 GCA_004026745.1 Myrmecophaga tridactyla | reverse complement strand
CCTTTATGCTGGCCATAAAAGTGGAATCATGCTGTAGCTATCCTTTTGTGTCTGGCTAATTTCACTCAGCATTATGTCCTCAAGGCTTATTCATCTTGTCATGTTCTTCAGGACGTCATTTTGTCTTACTGCTGCATAATATTCCATCGTATGTATATACCACATTTTGTTGATCCATTCGTCTGTTGATGGGCATTTGCTTTGTTTCCATCTTTTTTTGACTATTGTGAATAATGCTGCTATGAACATCAGTGGGAAAATATCTGTTTGTGTCATTGCTTTCAGCTCTTCTGGGTACATATCAACTATTGGTATTTCCAGGTCATAGGGTAACTCGATATTTAGTTTCCTAAGGAACCACCAAACAGTATTCCATAGTGGATGCACCATTACACATGCCCACGAGCAGTGTATAAGTGTCCCAGTTTCTCCACATCCTCTCTGACATTTATAGTTTCCTGTTTGTTTAATAGCAGCCATTCTTATAGGTGTGAGGTGGTATCCCATTGTAGTCTTGATCTGCATTTCCCTTATTGGCAGTGAAAATGAGCAATTCATGTGCTTTTCAGCCATCTGTATTTGTTCTTCAGAAAAATGCCTATTCATATCCTAAGTCCATTTTATAATCACATTTTTTGTTTTTTTGTTGTTGAGTTGTATGACTTCTTTGTATATAGAGGAAATCAAACCTTTGTCTGATACGTGATTTCCAAATATTTTCTCCCATTGAGTTGGCTGCCTCTTCACCTTTTTGACAAAGTCTTTTGATATGCAGAAGCATTTGATTTTGAGGAGTTCTCATTTATCTATTTTTCTTTTGTTGCCTGTGCTTTGGGTATAAAGTTTAGGAAGCTACCTCCTATTACTAGGTCTTGAAGATTTTCTTCTAGAAGCTTCATAGTGCTAATTCTTATATTTAAGTGTTTGATCCCACTTTGAGTTAATTTTTGTGTAGTGTGTAAGATAGGGTTCCTCTTTCATTCTCTTGGCTATTGATATCTAGTTCTTCCATGCCCAATTATTGAAAGACAATTTTGTCCCAGTTCAGAAGATTTGGGAGCCTTGTCAAAAGTCAGTTGACCATAGATTTGGCAGTCTATTTCTGCACTCTTGATTCTATTCCATTGGTCAATGTTTCCGTCTTTGTGCCAGTACCATGCTGTTTTGACCACTGTGGCTTTAAAATAGTTTTTAAAATCAGGGATGTTAATCCTGCCACTTTGTTTTCTTTTTTAGGATGCTTTTAGCTATTCAGGGTCTCTTTCCCTTCCAGATGAGTTTGGTAATTAGCTTTTCCAAATCTTCAGTGTAGGTTGTTAGAAATTTGATTGGTACTGTTTTGAATCTGTAGATCAATTTTGGGAGAATTGACATCTTAATTATATTTAGCCTTCCTATCTGTGAGCAGGGAATGTCTTTCTACCTATTTAGAGCTCCTTTGATTTCTTTTAGCAATGTTATGTAGTTTTCTGTGTACAAGTCCTGTCATCCCTAGTTAAGTTCATTCCTAAGTACTTGATTCTTTTAGTTGCTATTTTGAATGGAATTTTTCCTTCACTAACTCCTCAGGTAGGTCATTGCTTGTGTATAGAACTGTCACTGATATTTGCACATTAATTTTATATCCCACCACCCTGCTGAATTTGTTTATTAGCTCAAGTAAGTTTGCTATAGATTTATCAGAATCTTCCATGTATAGTATCATATCATCTGCAAATAATGAGAGCTCTGCTTTTTTCTTCACAACTTGGATGCCTTTTATTTCTTTGTCCTGCCTGATTGCTCTCGCTAGAACTTCTAACACAATGTTGAATAATAGTTTTGACAGTAGGCATCCTTGTCTTATTCCTGATCCTAGGGGGAAAGCTTTCAGTCTCTCTCCATTGAGTACGATGCTGGCTATTGGTTTTTCATATACTCCCTTTATCATATTGAGGCAGTTACCTTTTATTCCTATCTTTTGGAGTGTTTTTTATCAGAAAAGAATGCTGAATTTTGTCTAATGCTTTTTCAGCATCAATTGAGATGATTGTGTGATTTTTGCCTTTCGATTTGTTAATGTGCTGTATTGCATTAATTGATTTTCTTGGATAGAACCATCTTTACATTCCTGGTATAAATCCCACTTAGTCGTGGTGTATAATTCTTTTAGTTAAACCATTTACATTTAATGTAATTATTGATATGTTTATATTTAGGCCTACTATTTCATTATTTGTTTTCTATTTGTTCCCTCTGTATGTTTATTCCTGTTTCCTCCTCTTGGCCTTCTTTTGCGTCATATTAACCTTTTTCAGTATTCCATTCTGATTTATCTATTGTGCTTTTGAGTATAGCTCATTGTACTTCTTGGGGTGCCCTAGGGAATAAGTAAGAGCCACACTTAACTTGTTTCAGTTTGCTTAGAATCGATATTTCATCAATTCAAGTGAACCTTAGAAACATTATCACCATGTTGGGCCCTTTACCTGCCCACTTTATGTTGTTGTTGCTTCATGTATTACATCTCCATACATTGACGATTCCATCAAAAAATGTTATAATTCTTGTTCTCAACTCTCAAAAATATTTTAAAGAACTTAAGCATCTTTTAATGACATTCACAAACAAAGGGCTTCTCTATATCAATCTGCACCCCCCCCCACCTTTTTCTTCCTGTTGCCCCCTCTCCTGTGCTCACACATCAAAAAGGTAGGATTTCCTGTTGCCACGAAACATGCCCTTCTTCTGCCTAGACCCTCAGGGCCTCTGGCTTGACGTTATTAAAGGTGTGAATTTTGCTTGTAAATCAATCACGACATGTAAAAGGGATTGCTTTTTTTCTTTGGAGGCGATAATAATAGGATTTAAACACAAGGGTTCATAACTAATTCCACGTAGTTTTGTACACTGAGTTGTTCTTAGAAAGTGGTTTTTTTCTCCTGAAAGTCATCCAGATCCTAGGAAAGGAGGGAATGGGGAGCTAACATTAACTGGAATACTACTATCTCTTGCAGCTCTGATAGCTTATAGCCTTTCTTGCCTTAGAAATCTCCCTCTCTCTCTCTCTCTCTCTCTCTCTCTCTCTCTCTCTCTCTCTCTCTCTCTCTCTCTCTCTCTCTCTCTCTCTCCCCCTCTCCTACACATCTATTTCACCACTGACAATACAGAAAATATGTATGTTTTCTCCTGGCCTCTTAGCTAGTCCAGATATGCTCAGCATGTAAGCACTAGCTAAGGTGACCAAATAATTTATCATGCAAACCCAGGATGCTTTTGAAAATGAAAGTGGACGCTATTAAAAATGCTGAGACATCTAAACTTCATGAAGCACATTATAAACAACATTACAGCTGGGGATGAATGGCCAGCAATAATTTTAACCAAAGCTTGGTGAAACCAGTGGGGACAGTCTTGACCTCAGAGTATTTCAAAAGAGTGTAAGCATAGGCTCCAAAGATGAATGAATTCAGTCATTGAGAACCTTGCCCCTGAGCCAAATGGGGTTTGCTTGAGCACATATAACCAATTTTCATATTCACAACCACTCTGTAAGTGAGGTGTTATTATTCCCACATGATAGATAAGGAAAGAGAGGCTAAGAAAGTGAACAAAAATTGTCCAACATCCACAAGGCTAAAATTTGCTGGGACTTTGACCTCTGACTTCAGACACCCTCTGAAGGCCATATGGTGCAGTGGATTGAATACAAACTTCGGTGGCAATGTATCAGGGCTGAAATCCCAGTTCTAGTGCTCTATTAAGTGGGATCTTAGCTGACCTATATATTCACAGTGCAGTTGTGAGAACTGTAACCTATGTTTTTACCTACTTGACATGCTCTCTGCTCTGAGCAAAATGTGTTCCCTATGTCATCTCATTCACACTGCATGCTAATACTATCAAGTAGGCACTATTAGAAGTCATATTTTGCAAATGAGGGGAATAGTGTATGTGAAGGAGACCAGGAAAATACCCACTGCATAGTAAATAAATATTAGTTTCCCTTTTGTCTAGAGTGCAGGTAGGTCTTGAGCCATTCTATGTTTCATAATGTTGCTCTGGAAAATTTTAGGCAATGGTCACATCTCCTAATGGATGCACCCAATTTTTGTAGTTTTTCTAATTGCTGAAGGACTATATCATGGGTTAAATTGTGTCCTCCGAAAAGATATGTCCAAGTCCTGACCCCTGGTACCTGTGGATGTGAACTTGTTCAGAAATAAGGTCTTTGTAGATGCAAAATTACGGATCTCCTGATGACTTCATGCTGGATTTAGGGTGGTCCCCAAATCCAACGACTGGTGTCCTTATAAGAGAAAGAGCATGGATATTTGAGACACAGAGACAAGACGGAATGCTGTGTGAAAACCGAGGCAGAGATTGGAGTTATGCTGCCACAAGCCAACGAATGCCAAAGATTGCTGGCAGTCACCAGAAAGCAGGAGAGGCATAGAACGGATTTTCTCTAGGAGTCTGCGGAGGGAATCAATATTGCCAACACCTCAGTTTTGGACTTCTAGCCTCTGGAACTGTGAGAGAATAAATTTCAGTTGTTTGAAGTCACCAAGGCATGGTAATTTGTTATGGAAGCCTTCAGAAACTAATACAGATTGCTTGTTATATGGTGTGCATTAATTTGTGTTTTTTGGCCAGAATCCCTCTCACCAGCTCAGTTATTTTCCCAGTTTCTTGAAGCCGTTTTGTCCCGTGCAGTGGATGTGGCCATGCATGAGAAACAGCAGGTGGTGCCAGATGACAGATGGTGTGGGAGCCCATTCCCCGGTGGGAGGGGGCGCGAGCAAGCGAGCAGGCAGGCAGCTGCCAGCAGCTCTTCCCCGCTCGCGTCTCACTCTCAGAAGCTCCTAATCCAGACACTCGCAAGGCGCTGTCCTTTCAGCACCACAGGCTCGGACTGAGGAGGGAGGACCCCCGGTCATCCTCCTCTTCAAATTGGCTTGAATCCGCTCTGACCCCCCAAGAGTGCAAGACAGTAAGTAGGCATTTGTTTTTGCTACTCCCCCCCTCCAATATACTTCAGCCCTATACCATCCCTTCACCCGCACAACAGCCCTGTTTTGTCTAATAATTCCACCAGCAGGATTGACGAGAAAAATTCAGTTGCGCTGGGCTTTTGGGGGCGGAGTGGGAGCACTATTTGACTTCCAAAAGAGCAGGAGAGTAATAAACGTGATTTATTTATTTGTTTGGCAATTTTGCAATAAGGGGGTCGCTAACTTTCCTCAGAACCAAAAAAATATGGCCCTTTGCTATTCAGGAAATGGAGGCATTCCATGGCTGAATAACAGGATGGAGTTCAAGCCAGGCTTTTTTGTTTTAGGAAACTGTGTCCCATTTACAATGTAAATATTATGCAAAATGATACACACAGAGATATTAAACATATCTTTTTTTTGGGGGGGGGGCTATTTCTGGGGAAAAAATCAATATAATAAAATAGCAACCAGAGTGGTGAGTTGAAATTTATCATACTGCAGGGTTGTCCAGAGTAAAAGGATTTTATTTTGCCTTAAGAATAAGCTTTTCCCTGAGATTCAATGAATACTTTAGCTTGCCGTCTTGGGTAATTTTTTAAGCTTGTAATTTTTTGTGTAGGTCTGGGATTTTCCTTGAGTTTCCCAAATTTGTGGTCTGTTGAACCCCGTGGGCAGGTGGCATATTTTGATGATTAAAGAAGTTTTACTGGACAGTGGGAATCATGTCAGAAAATCTACCAAAAGATCGATGACTGATCTCTAGATTGAAAGCCACCTGATTGGAGTTGTTGAGGATAGCGCTATTTTCTCTGTCGTCAGCCCTCTTTTTCCCTGCCTCACCTCCTGCTGTAACCAGAATCCCACTGCTTACCTTAGGTCTGGGAAGAAAGGTATAAGGATGGTGAAGCTGAACAGTAACCCTGGCGAGAAGGGAACCAAACCCCCTTCGGTGGAGGATGGCTTCCAGACTGTTCCTCTCATCACACCCCTGGAGGTTAACCACTTGCAGCTGCCAGCTCCAGAAAAGGTAAAGCAGATTCTCTTCTCCTTATCACTCTCCAAGATCCCTATGTTTCAGGGAAATAAAACAGCAAAAACCTGTCCTTCCCCCCCTCCCAAATCCTCTTCATTCCCTCATCAGCCAAATATGTTCCCTTTCTGGTAAAATGTAATTATACTCCTTCCGGAAACACATCTTGTGTTATTTCAGGGTTGTGGTAAGTGTTTATTCTTTTTTTCTTTTGGTTCACATATACATACATGGTCAAGAAAATTAATCTTTCATTTTGTAAGCTTTATCACAGCAGATAAATACTAATAAGCCTTTCAGGTGGTGATAGAGAAAAAGTATCTTGATGATTTTTGGTGTGTGTGTGTGGGGTTGTTTAAACATTTATAGGTTTGGATCTGAGGACAGAGAATTGGATTCAGTCCAACAAGCATTTAGTTCACACCTGTGAAGGCCCTGTTTCTGTGCTAGGAGCTGGTTATAAAAACACAAATGATAAGATCCTTGACCAGTATAAAAATAAAATATGATGCAAATGAATTAATATATTACAAATGAATAGGATGCATCATGGTAAAAGCATATGGGGAATATAACGATTGTGAGAGCATCTTCGTTCTCACAGGGGGTGGAAACAACTCAATTCTGCTAGGGTGGGAAGGGTTTAGAGAAGGGTCTTGGAGGCCAGGTTAGGTAAGTTGCAGAGAAGAAACATTTAAGTTGGGCTTTTAAAGGTGAGGGAAATTTTTCAGGTAGACCATGAGAGGAAAGGCACTTAAAGGCAAAGGACACATGTGTGCCAAGGCATGGCAGTGTGGAGAGCTTTTGGGGGAAGAGGTGTGTCAGGAGTAGAGTATCTTGGGGGAGGCGTGGCTGACAATGAGTGCCTGACTGAAGGCGCATCTGACATGACAGTAGTCATGATGAAGGAAGATGGGCATTTATACAAAGGCAGAGGGGAGGTTTATCCCATGGAACAGGTGGGAACTACAGTGTCATTTAAAATCCATCTGAGAGAATATGGGGTTTATTATACAAGCTTTTGTGCAGTCAGGATTAGGTTTGGAGGCAAATGGTGAAGTTCCCTGGCTGAAGAGCACACAATGGAGCATTCCATCTGCTTGATTTCTCATTGGCATCTCCAGGAGGGCATTGTGTGTCTTAACCAATTGGCTCTATCCAATCAACAGAAGAGAAGCCAAAGCTAGATAAAGGGCTTGGCTGATTGGCTGTAGGTTGAGTCATCTGTTTTGAAAGTGCCGAGGCTGTCAATATGAGAACGTGTGTGGGGGTGGCAGAAATAAAGAATCCTTGAATCATCTGGAGGCACTGATAAGCTCTTTAAAAATAAATTCCAAACAAGCAATTAACAATAAAGAAGTAGGAGGGGTAGGAGAAGGGACAGTGTTAATTGAGTGCCTGCTACATGTTATAGCAGGGGTTCTCAGTTTTTGACTGCTTATTAGGCTCACCTAGGGGAACTTTTAAAAATCCTAATATCTCCATCATACCCCAGACCAATTTTGGCCAGATCTCTGCACTTACGACTCAGGCATCACTATTAATGAATTCCAGTGTGTGGCCAAAATTGAGGACTATTGTGCTAGATGTTTATTACCGCTGGGAGTCAGGGATTCAACACTCAGATTTATAGATGAAAAGGTGAAGGATCAGAGGAGTTTGGTGAGTTATACAAGCTCACAAAAGGAATAAGTGGATTTTGAATCCAGATTTATGTGGAAGGTGGGGAGAAAGAAGATGGGGTAGTCTCTAGAAGCTTTTTGAGGCTCCAGGAAGAACATTTACCCCTCCACTAATGGCTACAGCCTCCCAGATCTGCATGTCCCTGAGGGATGCACAATGACAGGGGATTATGGTGAGACCACCTCTCCCCCTAACCCCTGCTGGCCATTCCAGATATTACCAAGGCCTCTGACTCCCCTTTTTCTTCCCACCCACCTCTGTGGGCTTTCTCCTCTCCCTGGAATAAGAGATAGGTCTGATTAACTACTGAGCATCCAACCCATATGTCCCAGGAAGCTGTCTTAAAGCCTGAAGGATAAACACATTGACTCTTATGGTAGTCTGCAGGCATGGAAAGGGGAATCAAAGCATCCCGAAAGATGCATTGGGTCCCAGTTTGACTGCAGGTCCATAAGGGGACCCATCCTCACAGGGCTACTTCCCCAGAGGGGTAATTCCCCACAGGGACACCCTCTGGTGTTCATGGCAGTTTTTCTACCAGGTGAACCTCTGTTTCCTCCCTCTGTGAGTAGTGAGGATCGTACCTGCCTCACAATGATCAGAAAAAAAATTAGACATTACCTCATATATAAAGTGCCTGGCTCAGAACTAACTATGGGAGAATAACAGTTATCAGTTTTTGAGTGCTTCTTAATTGCTAGCTGCTGTTCTAAACCGTATGTGTACACACACAAACACACACAGAGTTGTATTTAATCCTCTCAACAGTTACTAGGTCTATTTAAGGGAGTTGCTACTTTCATCCAAATTTTAAAGGTGAGGAAACTGAAGCACAGAGCCATAAAGTAACTTGTCCAAAGCACGTGTTTGTTCAGCAGCAGATTCTGACTGCAGAACCCCAAGCAGTGTAGTTCCAAAATCTTCCATCTCAGCAGAAAGGTGGAGAGAGCTGATCTGGGAGTCTCCAGCCTTGAGCTCAGGAGCCAACCCACTGTACGACTCCATCAAGTCACGTTTCCTCCCTTAGGCTTCCATTTTCTCCTTTCTGAGTCAGGAATTGTATAAGCTGTTTTCTCCGGTAGTGTTTAGATTTTATAATCTTTATTAGAGTAAACAAGTTCTTGTTCCTGATGAGGACACATTTGCTAAAAGTGAATTTGCCTCAAGGAGCCAAAGGTCCTCTAAGTGTTTAGAATAGCGTCACAGTTACCAGCACAGCTTTGGGAGCTGAGGGTTCAAATCTCTGCTTTGCCTTTTATTAGTTTCCCTTGGTTATCAGTTCTGTGGCAGTGTCCCAATCAGATGGTAAGTCTTTGAAGCTTAAATAGTTATCAGAAAGAAGTACAATTTGTTCTAGGATGTTAAATCATGGTTCTTTGTTTTGAAATATAAAATAGAGAATGTATTTGGTGTGTACTACTGAAAGTCACATTTATATTCATTCACTAATTCCTCTTGAGTGTGGAATGTGAATATTAGGAGAAAACCTTTAGGAATTGAAATGGAGGAGACAAACTTGTCCGAAGTACTTGCTTTGGGTTAGGAATGGGACCATACGGGGTACACAATAGCTGCATTCCAGTTAAACTTCCCTACAGCCCCGTGAGGTGGGTAGTAATGAACCCATTTCACTGATGGGGAAACTGAGGCTCAGATAAATGGACTGCCTTGCCAGGCAGAGAGTGGCAGAGCCAGGTTTGGAATCTCAGGGTACCTGCTGCCCAAGTTTTCCCTCTATACCATGCTACTTTCAGTACTGAGAAGACCCCTGGGAGTGTCCTTCCTCAAACTCTCCCTTCCCTCATCCATGGCCATGCCCATTTTTGCTGTTCGTGGAGCTCCCCCTCAAGTAGGCTCCTGGACTCCAATGCTTGCTCTCTATTCCTTGCTGTGGAGGCTGATACATCCCTTGGGAGAGGAACTGGGCCTGGCCTCATTGCTGGTCTCCCAGCTTCTTCTCTCTTTCACTTGGTTATCCTCCACCCTGCACCTGAGGTAACACCCCTGGAGATGTGAGCAGGCCCTTTTTCTGCAGAAACCTCTTTTCAGCCCTTCTTCCCAACAGGATACAATCCTCAAATCCTAATCCTGGCATTCTAGATCCTTCATTATCTGGCTCACTGGCTTCCATTCCTACCACTCCCATTTTGAACTTGGCACACCAGCATATCACATCTACCCTAAACAGCAGTTCTGAACCAAAGGATTATTTTTTAAAAATAAAAAATGTGATATATTCCCATGGTAGAAAAAAAGGATAAAATTACAAAATAAAAGTCTTCAAACAGGCCCAACCTACCTCTATCCTTATGCCAATACATTTAACAGTTTCTTGTATATTCCTCTAAAACTGCTTAATGAATCATAAGCATATATGGGATCACTCCACACCATTCTCTTGAAAGTTGCATTTTTCTTAACTGAACAGTATGATTTTTGCTTCTTTCCGTACTACTGCATACAGATCTGCTTCATTCTTGTAGCGATTGCTTAGTAGTCCACATCCATGCATCAGAGTTTATTTAACCAGGCCCCTCTCATAGAATATTCCAGTGGTTCCATTTTTTTATACATTTGCAAAAACATACCCATAGACTAATTTCTTACCAGTAGAATCACCAGTCGAATGGTATGGACAGTTTAAATTTTATAAACGCTGCCAAAATGCCCTCTGAATAAAGCATCAAATTTTACAACAAACAAGAGTGCACTGAAATGGTGCATTTGTTCCCCAACATTATCTACACTAGGCATTATCACATTTCTTTTTGTTTGCCTCCATTGTAATGATTTCTGCCCAGACAGCTAGCTTCTGCTCAGAGCAGAAGGAGCTGGAAGCTCCCTATGGAGGACCCCATGGAGAGCCCCTCATCTTGTCCCATACTCTGCATTGCTACAAAGTTGGAGAGTCATGGTGGCTTATGACTCATTTGAGACCATCCTGGTCTGCCTTCCATTCTGTATCTGAGAAAGCAAGGGCCCAGGAAGGAAAAGAGACTTCTTGAAGACACAGAAAGAGCACTGGACTTGGAGTCATAGTAGCATCTTGCTTCTGACCCAGTATTGTTGAGTGACCTGGAGAAAATCCTTCCCCATTCTGGGTCCTAATATCCCCATCTGTGAATTGGTAGGATTGGAAATCACTGCCACTAATGGCCTTTGAGCAGTGACATTTTGCCCTGAGTTCTGGGCCCCGTACCATGCTTCAAGGGGCCAGGAAAAGTCTCAAACCCAAGGAGATGGAGTGTGGGGTGAGGAGTGAAGAGGGCACATTGAGGAAGGTCACCAAGTGAGGACTCAGGCCCCATCTGTGTTAATTTTGTCTTCTCTCTTTAGAGACAGGGTCCATTCATTTATTCATTCACTCAACAATATTTATGGGGCAATGTCGTGTACCAGATGTCATGCTATCAGAGTTTGGGTGTTATGATTCTAGAATGACCATACTTGTGGGTGGCACTTGTATCTGAGCCAGAAGCTTAGATTCAAACCTCAGTTCTGCCTCTGTGGCTATGTAAGGTTGTGAAGCAATTTCTGTTTTCTGAGACTATTTCCTTATCTGTAAAATGAGGAAAATCACTCCTCCCTCATATTGTAAGGACTGATAAGACACAGAATGTAACATTTTTGGCACAGTGCCAGGCACATAGTGAGTGCACAGTGAATGGGGGCTTTTTTTTTTAAACATGAGAGACAGGAAAGAGCACGATAACCCTGAGGTTGAACACTTGCTCAGCCCCTTGCAAATCATTTGCTCATAGGCTAGTCACAATCCTCTGAGTCTAAAGCTTCTCATCTGAAAAATAGACAGGAAAAGTGGTGATCGAAATCATTTTAAAGAAGAGAGATGAGATTTGGAGAGGAGTTTGTAGGGGAATGATGAGAATTAAGAGTCCCAAGCAGGGCAGGGCATCTAACACAGCACCTGGTAGATAATAGGTGCTCAGTGGCTTGCTGTGCTCTGTTCTGGCTCTAAACTATCTCTACTGCAGGGAGGAATTGAAGTGTACAGCTTAGAGCTATTTTTGGCCTGTGCAAGTCCAGCTCATAAAAATACAATCTTGCTCCTTGTCAGCACTTCTGCACTTTTATTTATTGTTCCTGCCAATCCTGGGGCCTCTCCATGTGGGAACCTCTTCATTATTGATAATCCTGGGAAGTCATATTTTAAATTTTTATGATCTGTACTTTGTGCCATCTGAACCACCATGTATTATCTGGCCTTGCCAGTGAAGGGGGAATTATATCCAGACGTGGAGTCCTTTCAGGATGAATAATTTATCTCATTTTCACAATGCCAATTACATTGAATTACGTTCTTCATATCAGCACCGGACAGGACAATGGGAGACCAATGTGTTAATATTAAAAGAAAACAATTTTATCAGTTTGCCCAAATATCGTATGATATTTGAAAACTTGGAGTTTTATTTTTTCCAAATATTTATAAAACCCCGCTTTTAATAATAAACAGCTTAGAAACAATTTTCCTCCCTTCTGTCTGCTTTTTTTCACCTCCATTTATGTTATTAATCAAGGAGCTGAGAGTTGTATTTTGCACTTTTTTTTTAACTGCTGGCAAAAGAGGAATTTCCAGAGTAGAGCCTTTCCTTACAAATTTATTTTCTCTTCTCTCATCTCTCTTTCTCTTTCTGTCTCTCTCTCTCTCATGTTTATGCAAGCTGATTTCTCCAAGGTACAATTAATAATGATTGACTAATATTTTTATGCTTTTCCCTTCATAGTACAAAAAAAGTAACTGTTACTGTATCATTTTTTATAGAAATATTGCTGCCTTCATTCCACAGAACCCAAGGCATCATGAAACGCCTAGTCACCAGTTAATTCTAGTAATTTTGTAGGGCTGTATTTTCCCTGCTCTTTGCTCCTACCCACTCCAGTGTATTTTCACTGTGGTGGGAGGGTTCTCCCATACCCAAGGCACATCTGGAAAGCAACCTCTTTTCTTATAATCCTTCTTCAGTTCCTCATTGTCCTCAAGATGAAAGATGCTTCACATAGCATTTGGAGCCTCTCTCTGCCCCTCCAGCTTCATCTCCATCTTATCTCACCTCGCCTCACCTGTCTTGTTCTCGGTAACAGGACAGACTCTCTTTGTTCCTCAAGATGCTAGACTCATGAATGTCTTCTGAATGCTCACTGGTACATGCTGCTTCCTTGATCTAGAAAGCTTTTCCTGGGGTATGGGGAAGCAAAAGTAGAAACAAAGAGGCTGACCTGAGCTATTGTGGGTGGAGAGATGGTGATAGCCTGGACTAGGGGACTGATATAGTAACTGGACAAATGAGTAGATTTAAGATAAGCTCTCCAGGAAGCAGAGCCTTCTGATGGAATTGATTTAGGGAGTGAAACAGATGTATAAATCATAGGGAATCCTGTCTTTGAGTTGACATAAATGGTGGTGTGAATGATGCTGGTGTTTTCTGAGCTAGGAATTAACAGGGGAAGAAAGCATCGAGGGCAAGATGGTTGGGGGAGGAGGTCAAGGCACTCAAGAGGTCTGCTGTGGACATGTTAAGGTACACATATCCAAAGGACTATGTCAAGTAGGGTAAGCTGAGTATTGGGGGAGGTCTGAGCTGGAGATACACATCTGAGAATAAAGATAGACCTAGAAGTGTGAGGAGTGAATGACAACACTCAGAGTAGGGTGTAGAGGGAGAGGACTTAGCCCTGAAAAAATTCCAATATCCCGAGGTCAGTCAGACGAGGAACCTGACAAGGAAGCTGAGGAAGTCCGGCCATTGAGGTAGGAAGAGAACCAAAACAGAGATCTTATGGACTCAAAGGAGGAGAGCATTTCAAAGAGGAGAGAGGGAGCAAGCCTATTCAATGCCACAGAGGTCAAAGTTGACGAGAGCAGAGGCTTTCCATTGCCCATTGTTCCAGGGACTTGTGGGCAAAGACTTTCTTTTGAAATGGAGGTGGACTTTTATAGAGCAAACACTTGTTTAAAGATAAGGTAAGAAATTATGTAGAGTTGCAACTCTCTAACCTTGGTTGCTTTTGGAGAAAACGTGGCTTAGCTAAAGAGAAAAGATGACTGAGGACTGACATGGAGCCAGGTACCCACTGCTCCTTGGGGACTGACATGGAGCCAGGTACCCACTGCTCCTTGAGGACTGACATGGAGCCAGGTACCCACTGCTCCTTGAGGACTGACATGGAGCCAGGTACCCACTGCTCCTTGGGGACTGACATGGAGCCAGGTACCCACTGCTCCTTGGGGACTGACATGGAGCCAGGTACCCACTGCTCCTTGGCCTATGTTTGAACGTGTGGTTCTAGGAATGAGACTGTAGAGCTAAGTGTATGAGTTTCCAGCTGCTAAAACAGATGCCATGCAATGGGTTGGCTTATACAATGGGAATTTATTGGCTCATGGCTTTGAGGTGAGGAGAAGTCCAGAGTCTATGTATCAGCAAGGTTACGTTTTCTCCCTGAGGACTCTGGTGTTCTGGGACTGACCGCCAGTGATCCTTGGCCTTTGACTTTTCTGTCACATGGCAATGCACATGGTGGCATCTTCTCCTTACTTTTCTGGGTTCTGTTGACTTCCACCTTTTGGCCTTTCTCTCTCTTGTGGCCTTCTCTATAAGACCTCAGTCACAGGATCAGCACCTATCCTGTTTCAGTTGGGCCACACGTCATCAGAAGCAACCACATTAAAAGGTCCTATTTACACTGGGTTTATACCCACAGGGATGGATAAGATTAAGAACTTGTTTTCCTGGGGTGCATAGCTCCAAGTCACCACACTGAGTGAACTGTTTTCATTAGAAAGTCACTCTGGGTATAGGCAACATTTCACAGGGGCTCAGGGCAAAGTGGGGCTTGGATCTGGAGAAAGGATGATGGTTTGGACTTTGCATAAACTCAGCTCCACTCCTTCCCCCACCTCACCTGTTATTGTGATTGGGAAATGGTATTTTTCTTTATATATATGAAATCAGTTTTTAAATTTTATCTTTTAAAATTGAGGTGGAACTCACAGTAAAGTGCATAAAATTCACTAATCTTCTAAGAGTGCACTTTAATACATTTTTATGTAAGAATACTCTTATGTTTTACTCTTATGTATTATTCTTATGTAACTACCACAAAAATCCAGATATAGGCTAGTTCTAGCACCCTAGAAGATTCCCTTATGCCCCTTCCCAGTCAATACTCCTTGCCTTAGCTATTTTGACTTCTCTCATCACTGAGTAGTGTTTTTCTTTTGAACTTGATATGAATGAAATTACACATCTTAGGAAGAAATTGGGTTTTTGGTTCAATGTGATGTCTGTGAGATTCATTCGTGTGTGTGTGTGTGTGTGTGGTATTGCTGCAGCATTCTTTTTTTTGAATAAACCACAGTTTGTTCTCTTATTCATGGACATTCAGGTTTTCTCTATTTTGGGTCATTCTGGAAAAAAGCTGCTATGAACATTCTTGTATACAACTTTTGGTGAACTCATGATATTTTTGCTGACATGTAAGAAATCTGTTGATTTCGGTATGATTATTTGATATTTGAGCATATTACTAAATTCTAATAGCTTTTCAGTTCATTTTCTTGGTTTTACTCAGAGCACATTTGTATCAGAGAGAAAGCATTTGGCTTCAAGTAATGAAAAACCCAATCCAAAATGGATTAAGGTCCAAAGAGAATGTATTTGTCCCCAAATTTGCAGTGTCCATGGTGGGACTAGTTTTAAGCAAAGAGTTATCCAGGAGGCAGGATTTCATCTGTGCCTATTTCCATTATTCTGGATTCCTCCTTTTTGTGCTGCCTTTGTCTTCATCCTGGTTGCCCCTCATTGGATCAGCAATTGCTACAGCAATTTCAGAACTCATCACACCATCGGAGGAAGAGCTCCTATCTTTGGAGAATACTCATGAGTGTAAGGAGGCTTCTTTCTCCAAATTCCTGAGTCAATATTGGCTCATATCTCTTTGGCCCAAACTGGGTGGCATGCCCATTTTTGAGCCAACCAAATTTTGTGATCAACAGCATAATAGGCACTGATTGGCTTAACTTTCTGAGGGACCATCCTTGTCATTAAAGGAGGGGGTCAGTCCCACTCAACCACATGATTTCCACACAGTGGGGCATGGGTACATTCCCAGAAGGAATACCAGGGAGCTTTTTATTAAAGAAGGAAATGGATGCTAGAGAATAAACCTCAAAGTGTTTATTATAACAGTTAGAATGATATTGTATGTAAATAATGATTATTCATTATCTCCTTCCAATAGTTATATATTTTTACTTCTATCTCCTGTGTCAACATGTTGGCTAAATCTTTTAAATTTATAAGGAATGATAAAAATGTTTTTTGGATTTTTGAGAAGTTTGGGGGAAGAATGCTATAAAACTAGAGAGGTAGAGGGAACGACTAAGAAACAAATGTTAAGCATTTCATGAGTGATGTGAAGATGCTGTAGACCAGTCTGATGACTCAAGATCTCAGAAGGAAGGAATAGAACCAAGGCCTGGTTAATGTGGACTTGCTGATGTAGCAAGGTGTATTTGTTTTCTGTGACTACTGTAGCAAATTACCACAAACTTAGTGGTTTAAAGTAACTCAAATTTATTATATCATAGTTTTTGTAGGTCAGAAGTTCAGACATAAGTTATCTGGGTTCTTTGCTCAAAGTCTCAAAAATCTGAAGTCAAGGTGTTGGCCAGAACTGCATTCTCATCTGGAGCTTGGGACTCTCTTGCAAACTCATTCAGGTTGTTGGCAGAATCTAGTTCCTTGTGGCTGTAGGATTGAGGTCCCATCTTCTTGTTGACTATCAGCTGGGGGTTACTCACCTCCTAGAGGACGCTCTCAGGTCCTAGCCAGGAGACCCTTTATCTACATGTCAGCTTACTTCTTCAAGGCCAGCAGGAGTGTTTCTCTCCAATTTGCAATGACAGAGTTTTTAATAACATAATGTAGTCACAAGGGATGACTTTCACAGTATATTCATAGGTCCAACCCATACTCTTGAGGGAGAAGATACAATGCATGTATACCAGAGACAGAAACAACGGGGGCCATCTTAGAATTCAACTTAGAATTCTGCCTACCACGAAATGCAACAAGATTATTGTCACAAGTCTTGTGGCCTGAGGCATAGTGATCTAGTTCATTATGACCAGGAAATTGGAAATTTATTATGCTTAAAAGTAAATACCTAATAACTTGCAAGTCTGGAAATAATTTATGCTAAGGGTAGCTGGGATTCCAGAACCTTGTAGGATTTTAGACTTCCATATTCAGCTTTCTGAAAGTTACCACAGTGCTTAAGGTAGTTTTTTTTGACACGAGTCTGTTGCCCATTGCTCCCTGTCCTTACTCACAACTTCATAGGTTTCCTCGTGTTACTGTGCACACTTCTTTTGGATCCCAATGCAGCCTTGTTCTCCTCTGGCTTCTGGATGTCTGCCTTCAACATTATTATTGCTAAGACCAGCAAATTGGCAGCCTGATCAGTGTTTAGCCCCTGCTAATTTTCCTGTTTCACTTGTATTTTCTGAAAAAGATACACCATATGTGGGGATTGGCAATATTAGGAACTGAATGTTTTTCCAATTTGAACCTCTCATCTTTCTTTAGGTAGACTTCATTTGAAATATTCTATTTGAGTCTCTGAAACAGTCTTAGAATTATAGTTTGATTAGATGAAGAGTTTTAATAACACATTTTTTGCCATAATCAGTTGATCATCAATAGAAACTAGTTTAATTTTCACAGTGGTATATATTAATTTTTATTCTTGAGTCCTCTAGGAATGAGTTTTCCATTACGTCTAGTATATTATAAAAATGTCTACATGTTTAATTTTCCACAGAACCTCAGAAATAAAATTTCAGTATCTCTAAAACAAAACAAGCAAACAAAAGTTACTTAGATACATTATACTTATCTGCAGAGTGGAGAGGTGATATTATAATTGTAGGTTTGTGAATTGTTTGTCTATTATGTAGATTCAGAGAAGTGATCAGACATTTAAATTTTCTATTACTACTTCAGAATCTGGCAGTCGATCTAGGGATACCCAAAATAGTTCTAATAAATAAAATCTGTATAGTATTTTTTAAGTTTATGCCTGTGCACAAATTATTTTATCTGGTCCTTCCCAGAACTTTGTGAATTGGATAATAATAGAAACTGCTAGCCTCTGAACTGTGCGTTTGCTTTTGCAAAACTCTTATTTACCCCATTCATGGTACCAAAATCTGTAGTAGTCAGGGTTCTTCAAAGAAACTGAATTTGTGATGGGAATTGGTTCATGTGACCCATGAGGATTGGCAAGTTTGAATTCTGTGGGATAGGCCATAGTCAGGAACTATAATGAAGGTTTTCAATGAATTTCCCAGGAGAAGCTAGCTGGCTGAAGTAGAGATGGAAATTCTTTCTGACTGCTGGAATCATTAGTTCTCCCTTTAAGTCCTTGAATTGATTGAATAAAGAGACTTCCCTCATTGCTGAAGGCAATCTCCTGTGTTGACTGTAGATACAATAAGCCTTAGATGCAATCAAGTGGCTAATGATTTAAGTCCATGAAATTCCCTCACAGTAGTAAGCAGGCCAGTGGGCCTGCTTGACTGAACAACCAGACACCATAACCTGGTCAAGCTGACACATGGTTGACACCATGTAATTAACCATCACAGCTCCTGACTCTCACATTCCTATTGCATTTCACGTCAGAAAAATAGGTACTTGCAGATCATTTGTTACTTCACACTTTTATTTCTTTAGCTAAGTGGTTCCCTTTGCAGAAATTGCCTTGTCCACACAGTAAACTTCAATTCATCCTTCAGAACCCTTGTTTTCAGGTAGGGAGACCAGGGGCATGCTTGATGAACATTATTCTCGAGGTGTCCTAGTATGGTTCTTGATGGGGTGGGTAGGGTGGACCTGCAGGCTGATAGGTGCAAGACAGGCTCAATTTCACACCTGCCTTGGACAGCTGTGGATGGAATGCAGTGCCTCCCAGAGGCAGTGCTCAAATAAACATTGGTTATTGAGTGGTCTGAATGTTTCACCTGTAGTAACTCATTTAAACCTTACAACAACCCAGTGAGGTGGTTATGGCTATTTTCCATCTTATAGATGAGAAAGCCAAGACACAGAAGTCTTAAATGACTCACCCAAGTTCACCAGCTAGCAGCAACGGGGTCAGGATCAAACCCAGCCGCGCTCTTACATCTACCCCCTCTAATACTGATAATATCAGTATCTGCCTTGAAGGCTAGAATTCAGTGAGATAATACATATCAACTGGTCAGTGCTTGTTACATGGTAAATGTGCAGAACACGTGAGTTAGTTTTATTACCTATGGCACAGAGGCTTCTGCTTTCCTGTTTTTTGGAATAGGAAGAAGGATAACAAAAATAAAAACATTACTCCCCTTCCCTCCCAAAAAATCCCTTATTCTTGTTTGGCTTGTACCTACTTCCTTGTGCAAAGGAGAAGCCTGAGTCTCTCGTTTTTGTAATCTTTAGGAACAAACTACAAAATTTATATCTGGAAATGGGTTCTAGAAGTCTAGATGTTCTTAATGGGCCCAAGGCTTCCTTAACCAATTTATTTTAGTGCTGTATAGTTGATGTTCAATACATGCTAGTTCTTTTCCCTCTAGTTTCTTTTTGAGATAAATTTAGTCAGTGGCTTGTCTAACAGACTTTAAAGAATGGTCTTCATGGAAGAATTCTTCTCGAGTCAATACACTTGACTATTGCCTCCAGGAAAACTTGGCAGGAATTTTCAGTGAAAATTCTGTTAGTACAAGTTCTAATGGGAGTTAAGAGTGATCGTGGTTAGAAACTCATTTCCTTTTAGCTGTGTGACCTCGGGCAAGTGACTTAACATCTCTGAGCTTCAGGTTTTTTTTTGGTCAGGAGAATAGAAATAGCAGTGATACTTAGACATATGAAGTGCCTGATCTAGTTCTGGCACATCATAAACAGTTTAAGAAATATGACCTATTATCTCATTTAAACCTCAAAACAATCTTGTTAAATAGGTACTATAATTATGATTATTGTGCATTTTTTAGGGATGAGGGTCCTGAGGGACCAAACAGTCTTTGTGTCCCTCCTGGCACTGTGGCACATGACAATAGTCATTGATTATCTGTCATGTATTCTTTTCTTCCACTTTGCCTACACGACGAGATAGAGTTCCATAATGTCTTGGCAGTTTGACAGCAAATCTCAATAAGATGTTAACCACCCCTGCAAAAGGTTCGAATTTTAGAAAAATAGGATGATACAATAGATTCAATAGACCTTTATATATATATATTTTTGGACAAGTCCCCAAATCAAATTGCAATGGGATATATGAAAAGGTTTAACTTACAGGTTGTTCATCATAACTTTCATTTATATGTTCAAAACAGTGGAAGCAGCCTAAAGACTCAACAATTAGAGATTGATTAAAGTAATAGCAGTATCTGTAGTATTTCATACAATGAAATATTATGCTACATCAAAAGCAAAATGAAATCATATATTTGTTAACATGGAAAAATGTGCATGTATTGTGATAAAATGGGTATAAACTAGTTTATGAAGTATGAATCCATTTCTTAAGAGGAAGACATATATTTGTATAAATTGCATATATATATAATATATGCACATATAAAAAGTAATGGAAAGGTATAACGAAAATTGTCATCTGTGGTTGTATCTGTTGGAATGGGGAAGTGTTATGGGTCATTTGAATTTTCTATTTTCTTGGGTATATCCTTTATTTTCTGATTTTTATGCAAATATAATAAATTCTAGGTATTAAAAAAAGAGAAGGGAGAGAAAATAGGTTCCAAGCCTCCATGCATGCTAATGCTGGTTGAACATTTCAGGTGATTGTGAAGACAAGGACAGAATATCAGCCAGAACAGAAGAACAAAGGAAAGTTCCGGGTGCCGAAAATCGCCGAATTTACGGTCAGTTTCTTGATGGTGTAACAGAAAGAGTAAAGGTAAGGCTGGCTGCAGCCAGCTCAAGACTTCTCATGCTAATGGAGCAGGTATACTCGGGAATGGGTAAATGGCATAGGCTATTTTGAAAGATTTCTTTGAGGCCATGATGTCTGGTGCACTGAGTTTTAATCAAATAACAGGAACTCTGTTTCTTAAGGACCCTTCATGGTCCTTTCTACTCATAAATATTTCAGTAATTTGATAAATGGTAAATGCCTCTTTTATTCCTTCTCTCTCTCTCCAGCTCTCTTTTTTTTTCTGTTGCCTTTTCTCTGCTTTTCCACCACAAAATCCAGGAAATGTAATGAAAGTGTACAAAGAAACCCAAAGATTAATCATTGGATATTGTTGGGAAAAAAAAGAAAAAGAAAAAAAGAACAGAACAGCTTAATTAGTGGTAAAAACCACTAGGAATGGTTGACTTTCTATTTATTTGTGGAGGGGCCACTAGAGGTACTGATATCACAAGCTGTGGCGGTTCCATGAAGGAGCATTGTCTTAGTTTGCCAGGACTACATGATAAATATAACAACCCCCACAGTGGTTTGGCTCAAACGATCAATATTTATTTTCTCATGCATTCAAAGGCTACATGTGCAAAATCAAGATGTCAGCAAGGCTAGGCTTTCTCCTGGGGGTCAAGGCAGGGCTGGCTTGCTGCAGTCCTTGGGGTTCTTTGGCTTGTACCTCTGCTTCCTGTCACATGGCACTTTCTCTCTCTCTCCTGTTCTGCTCTTCTGGTTTCTGCTGATTTCTTGCTTCTGGCCCCCATGTGTCCTTCTCTGACTGACTGTATTCAAATTTCTTCTCCTTACTCGAGTGATACAGATTAAGGCCTGTCCTGATTCAGTTGGGCTGTATCTAAATAGGATCTTAGAAGTCCCCATTCACAAATGAACTCTCACCTAGAAGAACATGGATTAAGATTAAGAACATGTCTTTGTTGGGATACATAATTCAATCTACGCCAAGTATGAAACATGCTCTGAGAGGTTGTAAGGCGCAAACTCAGGCAAGTGCCCTGAAGAAGTTACTTGGTAGCTGAGATCGGAGTTGGAAATGGGCATCAAACAGGCAGAGGGGTGCTGAGGAGAGCACAGCTTTTGCAAAGGTCTTGAGGTTGGAGGGAGTTTGGCCCAAACGCTGAGTAGAAATAAGGGCAGTGAGGCTGGACTTCAGGATCCCAGGGTCGGGGATGGGTAGGAGTGAGGGGTAGGGGGTTGAGTTGGAGAGTGGGGGTAGGAGGCAAACAGCGATTTGGCAGGAGAAGGTGGTAGAGGGCAGACCACTCTTGGCATTGTAGGCTGTATAGAAGAATTTGTGTTTTATGCTAAAAGAATTAGGAAACTTCTGAAAGACTTCAAAAAGAAGAGAGATATGATTTAATTGGGGTTTTGAAAAAAGCACTCTGGCTGTTATGTGGCAAACGGAGTGTAGTGGGCAAAGAGGGGAGTGTGGGGAGATTATCAGGCTACTGCAAGCATCCAAACGAAAAATGATGGTGGCTCAGACAAGGATGGAGAGCACATGCAGAGATGTGGCAGACGTGAGGAAAAGTTAGAAGGAAAAATCAGCCATGAAGGCAGTAGAAATGGTTCTGTGCATGGCATTGGAACTGTCTGGATGGGTTTCAGCCCTGCTTCCATCTTATGCTAGTTGTGTGACCACAACCATGTTGCTAAACTTCATTTTATTGCATGGAGTTAATAATAAAGTTTTTGGGAGGATGAAACACAGAATATGTGCAGAGCCCTTTGATCTGTGCACGATAACAGTGCATTTAATAGTAGCTATTTGTGTCAACAGTGACTGGGGACTTTGAGAGTGAACACAGCCTTTGGTTGGGTACATGGGGATTAGAGTGTGTGCATGGATAAACATATTGGTCTTTTCTGTCCCTAAGTATCTTTCCCCTGCTAAATCTATGCTAGAACAGCTGGGGGTGTGAGCTTAAGAGGGGATGTGCCACCTATTTATGTATTTCCCAAAATACGTGGCTTTTCTTGTTGCTGACCACCTCCTTGAGGGTAGGGGATGCTTTTATTTTCTCGCTGTACCTTCAGTGTGGGCCCAGTGATTGTGCATCTGTGTATAGGAGCCCGTCGCTGCCAAATATGTCCAGGTTCATGGTCAAGAATGTTTATTCTGGTGTTATTTATAAAATCAAAGTATTAGCAACAATACTAGATTTTCAACAACTTTTTCATGAGTCCATGACTAAGACCACATCCACCTGATGGAATATGAAACCACTTCTTAAGAATCTCATTGTTTTAGTGAGTTTTTAGTAGTTTTCTCTGGATTAAGGGCTTATGTGACTTTCATCTCCGTTATATTTTTCTGTGCCTTCCAAGCGTTATTTGATTAGACTTACATTGTTTCATTAATAAAAATTAGTATTATTTTAAAAGTATATTCTTTTTAACCAAACAGTGTTGTGAATTTTTAAATGATAAACTTTATTTTTAGAGCAGTTTTAGACCTATATAAAAGTTGCATGGAAAACACAGAGTTCTAATATCCTGTCCTGACATATGTATTGTTTCCTCTATTTTTAACATCTTGCATTGATGTGGCACATTTGTTAAAATTGATAAAATACTGATATAGTATTAGTAACTAAAGAATATAGTTTTCATTAGGATTCACTGTTTGTGTTGTCCAGTTCTATGGATTTTTTTGCATGGATAGGCACTGGTAATTGAACCCAGGTCTCCCCCATGGCAGGCAAGAACTCTGCCACTGAGCCACCGTCGCACCGCCCCCAGTTCTATGGATTTTGACAAATGCATTGGCATCATATGGAATAGTTTCACTGCTCTAACAATGCTCTGTTGCCCCAACTAGTCATTTCCCACCCCTTTCCATATTATGGGTTTATAATGGAATTATTCCTATTTAGCAGTCATTTAAAATGATGGCTATGAAGACCTAATAATTTGGGCAAATACTTATAAGAGAATGTTGAGTGAAAAAACAGAGATTGAAATAATATATTTTCTAGGATTAGAGCTATAAAAAACCATAAACATGCAGGAGAAAAGTGACATGGAAAGAAATATACTGAAATGCTGCTTGTGGCTGTCTTTTCAGTGGTGGTGTTGGATAATAACTTCTTTCACTTCTTTGACAAGTTTTGGTGAAAAGGTTATATTATCACATTAATGTCTGTGAGTCCCCAGAAGACTGATATATAATCAAGAGAAAACATGGCTCAGAGGTGAAGTAAATAGCTCATCCAGCTAGCAAGGGCAGAGCCAGGGCTAAAGCTGGGGTCTGGCTGCCCTTTCTGTTCAGCCTTTCTGCCTTGGAGTAGATAACTACTAGTTAGCATAGAATTGGGTCAGCTAGGGGAAAAGGAGGATCTCTGTAGTTCAGGGCCTGTGAAGAGAGTCCTGTGGAAACTACCATGCCATTTGACTCAGTTAATCCTAGGGGATCAGGATGGAGGGTGTTGGGGTTCAGAGGTGACCCTTTTATCAATATTGATTGCCAAGTATGGGCAGAGGGCTCTGCCACATGGACTCCAATGGGAGGAATGAAGCAAATTCATTTGCTTCTGTAAAGTTGCAACCATTAATTGGCTTGGCTTTTTGATTTTTTAAAGAAAGTTCCCTTTGGACCATGTGGAGGATGCATCTGCTGGGGTGTGGGTGGGTGAGGGTGGGTACGGGTGGATGCAGAAGATGAGGGAGGAGGCTGTGTTAGTAATTAAGAGGAGTTTGCAAATCCCTGAGCTGAGCCATCTGCAGTGGGACTTGGGAATACAGGTTGGGGGCTGTCATGGAGGTAGAATTGACAGGACTTGTTCCCAGTTGGAACATGGATTGGGATGACCCCTAGGGATTTGGCTTGACCAATGGGGCACATGGAGATGCCTTCCACGGAGGTGAATAAACACAGGAGGGGAAAACAGAATAAAGGAGACACACTGAGTGTGTGTGTGTGTGAGCCAGCCAGGAGAGAGGTTGTCTGGCAGCAGTGGGATGCGATGGGTCTGCAGCTCAGGTTGGGGCTTTCAACTGGGGAATCAGGTTTGGAAGTCAGGGACTTTCTAGTTAGTGTTAGAGAATGTGATTTTTATGCTGAGCAGCCCCTATAGCTGAGGTGACCTTGGGAATGGCAAAAGTGCTTCCATCCCTCATTCCAAACCCCTTCAAGGAAATTTTCCACCTTGTGGCTTTGTATCTCAAAATCCTCCTGGAAAGAGCACTTCAGAGCAATTGCATTTCGAGAGAAAGAGAGAAGAGAGCAGGGTGGGGAGAGAGATGAATTGCGAGAGATTGGCTGAAAGAATTTCTAGGACTTTTTGTCATTTTTAAAATCCAGGAGCTCTTGCAGTCCCTGTGAAGGGCTACAAATTTGAAGGCTTTTCATCAAGCTTATCTGAGAAGATAGGAACATACAGGGATAAGCTGCTCCCTCTATCTTAATCCTAAGAGCTGCAGCTTCCTCTAAAAGCTAATTTTACTATAGAAGGTGCTGGTGCTCCTGGCCATGCTGCCATACCTTGTTGCCCCAGAGCTGGTCTGTGGAATGAAACTATGCTTTGCCTGTTTCCTGGGGAACATCTAGGTTTTGGGGCTCAACCTATCAGGTCTCAGCCCTGTCATCTCTTAGCTTCATGACCTTGGGAAATTCCCTTCTCCTTTCTAATCTCCGGATTCCTCATCCATGAAATGAGACACAAACTTAATTTGACAAATAGTGCAAGTTCTTGGTGCACTCTTCAGGTCTTAATAAATGATCACTTTGTTCCCTTTCTATTCAAATCCAATGTCTTCCTCCTGGGTTCTTTAGCTTCCTGCCTCATTAGCTGGATTTTGTTTATTGGTTGGGCTCTAGGTTTCCTATTAATGGCTTTTCCTCATCGGAATGTGGCCAGAAAAACCGGAGAAATTGTTCAAATGGCAGCCTGTTTAGTGTTGGGACTCGTAGGGCAGCCTCTGGCAGGCACAGCTGTGAGAGCTCTAGCCCTGGGAACCATTTGTTTGGAGTCATCTCTGCCATCCAGGGAGTATAGGCTATTTTTCAACACATCAGTTATAACATGAATGATAATATCTCTTAAAAATAAAGTTGCATCCACTTTTTAGTCAAACAACAACCTCCTGGACTAGGCTTTCCTATTATCCCTGTTTTAGAGATGAGGAAACTGATGCTCTGAGAAGTGAAGTGACTTTCCCAAGGTCACTCAGCCAGCTTTCTATGACTCCATATCCTACATCATTCACTGTTACTTCGATGTCACACTGCCATAGCCTGTTCTTGCCGATCTATGGCCCATCTGCCTCCTTTCCTTTCTTCCTGACTTCCCTCCTCTTTCTTTCTTTCTTTTTTTTTAAATTGATATTTGAGAAGGGCTAGGGTTGGCCAAATGCCTGTTCTTGGGAGCCACAAAGATGGATAAGACAAAATCCCTGCTCTCAAGGAGCTTGCAAATGTGTAGATTAGACCAGGGATGTTTCGACTGTGCTGTTCTGTATGGTCACCTTCCTCCTTTGGGGAGTCTCCCCAGATTTTTGGTGCTTTCTCTGGGCTCCACAGGATCCTGTGGGGACGTCCATCACTGGTGCACTGGGACTGGCTTCTCCTCTGTCCACAACCACCAATTGCTTCTGATCCCTAGAGGTCAGGGATTTGCCTGGCCTACCTCCATGGTCCTGGTTCCCTGTACAGGGTCTGGCATAGAGTGATTGTCAGGCATCTTGCAACAAGGGCCCCAGTCTTTTGGGACCAACTCAGCATTCACCCTTGATCATGTGTCCTGATTCAGAGTTCAGGAAATCTGGTTATTGTGACTTCAGCTTGGGCAAGTACAGACTGAGGAGTATCCAGGTACATGGGGAAATATCCTGGAGGTGCTTGCAGACCAGAGCCCAAGCCATAACTGATGGGAGAAGCCAGATCAGAGAAATGGGGAGTGATGTGGGTCCCTGAAGAGACCAGAACTCACCTGTCAGGCTAATGGAAAAAAAGTAGGGTGGAGGAAAACAAAATAAGAAGGCTAATATGTTCTTTCTCTTCTTTGTCTCTCTCTCTCTCTCTCTCTCTCTCTCTCTCGGTAACTGCTTTATTGCAATATAATTCATAAACCATACAAAGTCAACTATTTAATGTATAAAATTCAATGATTTTTAGTATATTCACAGATACATGGAACCATCACCACAATTTTAGGATACCATACATTTTAGCTATCACTTCCAATCTCTTCTGACTCTGGCAACCACTAATCTACTTTCTGTCTCTATGGATTTCTCTAGGCTGGACATATATAATTGGAATCATACAATATGTGGTCTTTTGTGCCAGGCTTCTTTCCCTCAGCACATTGTTTTCAAGGTTCATCCCTGCTGTGGTATGGATTGGTATTTCATTCTTTTATATGGCTCGGTAATATTCCATTCTGTGGATATACCATATTTTGCTTATCCATTCATCAACTGATGGGCTTTTGGGTTGTTTCCACTTTTTGGCAGTTATGAGTGATGCTGCTATCAACATTTGTGTACATATTTATTTATTTATTTTTTATTTCTCTTGGATATATACCTAGTAGTGGAATTGCTAGATCAAATGGTGTCTGTTTGACTTTTTGAGGCACTACCAGACTGTTTTCAAAAGTGGCTGCGCCATTCTACATTCCTTCCAGCAGTGCATGATAAGGGACTTATGTCTAGAATATATAAAGAACTAGAATATATAATTTCTCCATTTCCTGGCCAATATTCGTTAAATAACTTTGTTGTTGTTGTTGTTGTTAAATGACTTCTTTCTTTCTTTCTTTCTTTTTTTGCATGGGCAAGCACCGGAAATCGAACCTGGGTCTTTGTCATGGCAGGCGAGAATTTTGCCACTGAGCCACCATTGCCTGCCCATGCCTTTTTAATTCTAGCTTTTATAGTGGGTAAGAATTGCTATATCATTGTTGTTTAGACCTGTATTTCCCTAGTTATTAATGATGCTGAGCCTATTTTCATGTGCTTATTGGCCATTTGTCTATCTTCTTTGGAGAAATGTTTATTCATCCTTTGGCCATTTTATATTCATATTATTTCTCTTTTTAGTGTTGAGTTGTAGGAGTTCTTTATATGTTCTAGACATAAGTCCCTTATCAGAAATATTATTTGTAAACATTTTCTCCCATTCTGTGGGTTGTTTTTTCACTTTCTTGATAGTATCTTTTGAATTACATTTTAAATTTTGATGAAATGAAATTTATCTATTTTTTCTTTTATCACCCCATTCTTTTAGTGTCGTATCTAAGAATCAATTGCCATATCTAAGATCATGAAGATTTACCTGTTTTTTTCTAAGAGTTTTATAGTTTTCACTATTACATTTCAGTCTTCAACCCATTCTGAGTCAATCTAAGTAAATGGTATGAGGTAGATGTCCAAATACTCTTTCACATGTGGCTATCCAGTTGTCTCGGCACATTTGTTGAAAAGCCTATTCTTTCTCTAGTGAGTGGTCCTGACACCCTTATTGAAAATAAATTGACCACGGATACATAGGTTTATTTCTGGACTCTCAAGTCTGTCCCATTGATCTTACGACTATCCTTATGTCAGTACCACACTATCTTGATTACTGTTGCTTTATAGTAAGTTTTGAAATCAGGAAGTGTGAGCCCTCCAAATTTGTTCTTTCTCAAGATTGTTTTGGCTGGGGCTAAACCAGTGTCAGTGGGCAATTATTAAAAAGACCCAGTGTCAGTGGCTATGATTAAAAAACAAACAAACCAACAAACGCAAACAAAACGATAACCTAGTGGAAGTGTCAGACCTAATAGAGGGTAATTTTTTTTTTCTTTACTATTTCACCCATTCAGTGATCCATTCAACCCTTTGTGCTCTGACTGTACTCGGGCCTATGATTGGTGCTTTTTATATATCATCCCACTGAATGATCCCAACATTTCTGGGCTGCAGGATTATTATCCCATGTGCAGATCAGGAAAACAAGCTCAGAGAAGCTGGGTGACATATTTGAGACCCCCTGCCCAGGGAGCCATGAAGCTGGGATGTACTTCCAGGCCTAAGCACAGGGGCACCTGAACAAGGTATAAAGAGTTGAGAGAGGCTGCCCAGAAGAAGTTGCATCTGAGTGAAAGGGGAGCCCATCTACATATAAATAATTCCTTAGGGGATGGTGCTGAGCTAATTGACTGCCACCCATTTCTTTTCATTCTCCTTTTCCTCTTCTGTAAGACCAAGGGATGAGGGCCTTGGCATCTGTCTTAGGTTTCAGTCCTGCTTATACTCCCTTTGACACCAACACAGGAAGAGGCATGGCGAAATGCCAAAGCCAGTCCACTCTCCCTCCTGAAAGCCCCTAGCCACTATTCCCTCTTCTCTGTCCCCACTCCATCACTCTAGTTCAGACCCTCATCATCTCCTGTCCCACCTCCTCCCTGCTCCCCCTGCCTCCTTTCTTAGCCCCATCCAGTCTATTCTTCTCCCTGCCCCAGAGAAGGAATCTTCCTAAAGCGCATACCCCACAGTAATATCCCCATGCTTCAAATTCTTTCCAATTCTTACCCACCTCCTCCCACACGTGCCGTGACGTGCTTGAAGTACTGGCTCTTCCCTCATGATGCCATCGCTTTTTATACCTTTGTGTCTTTGTACATGCTGTCCCTTCTCACTGGAATGCTTTTCTACTTTCACCATTGGGCAAACTCCCTATTGATCCCTCAATTGCCAACCCACATATCTCTTGGCCTGTGCAGTGTTGCCTGCACCCCTGAGCGAGTTTTGTTCTTCCTCCTTTGGATTCCCACACCTCCCTCCTATCTAGCACCAAGCACACAGTGTTGGCAAACCTGACTGGCCTGCTGTGGCTCCCACCGACTGGACCAGGAGCTCCTTGAGGACAGGGACAGTGTCCCCTTCATTTTTACACCTCAAGAACCTCGCTAGTGCCTAGTCTGTGTAGGCACCAAAAAAAAAAAAATATCTTTAACAGACAAATAAACAGATGGAATGAGCAGAAGAACCAAAAATGCCCATCCTTGACTGAGGAACTCTGCACTGGTAACAGTAGTGCTCAAACTGCCCATTTTCAATATCTTTATTTAATATCGGGTCCCATCTTTCTTTCTAAGATTCCTGGTGATGACATCTCCTCGTAAACATATCCTTCTCCCTGCCACATTCCTAGAGAGGTGAGACCCCCATTTGTAGCTTTGCCATTTGCTTCTACCAATTTTTCATTGAAACTCCAGGGTCTGGCTTCCTTTGGTGGGATTCTAATATTTGCTGACAGCAGCAAACGGAGATATGTTATTTTATTGTACTGTCTACTGTCCATGGTTTTCATTGTTCTCCATTTTTTTTATTTTGAAGAATATTTTAGGCATGTTATTAAAAACACTGCCTGCTGGGTTAGGAGCAGAGTCATTATCTGGCACAGAAAGAATTTGCACATGAGTATTTGGTGGGAGAAGACTGCAATAGTACTTAAAGTTTATTATTCCACTTCAGGCTAGGGTTTTATTGAAAATCAGAGTAAAGATGCTGGCTTATATTTTGGGTTGGGTGTTTCTCTTGGACTGATGGATTGCACTTTTCAGAGTGTCCTTTAAAAATGGAAATCATTATTAATCGATAGTCGAAAAGCAACTAAGCCTCTTTATTTATTCTTTTCACCAAAACTTTTCCCTGAGAGAGAAAACAGACACATGCAGTTCAGGAGGGACACGCTTTTGATTTGGACAATGGTCTGGTGATTCAATGGCCACCCCCCCTCCCCGGGCTGTCTTTATCGTTGGTCTTTCATTCTCCTTGATTCAAATAAACACTGTTAAAGAGATGATGCCATAAAGCAAGTAATGTTAAACCCAGTGTAGAAGAAGACTCCCAATATTTAGTGAATATTCATGGTTCCTGTGGAACTCGCAATGGGGTATGCTGGAACCAGCTCAGAGTCCTGAGAGCTGATTTTGAAAGTTTGCAAGTCAATTTTTATACTATTAGGGGCTTGAAATCCACCATGTTGGGAATATTTACACTGTGGAAATGGGCAAACATTACAAAATCGGGACTTTTTCTTCCCCTCCAGAGAGTCAGTTTACCAGCTCAGCACTGCGTGGAAGGTCTATGAAGGGGGGGGGGGGGGGAAATGCATTGATTAGGGTGGGACTCTGTGGGCTTATGGAAACTGAAGCAAGTTCCTTCACCTCTTTGAGCCCATGTTTCCCATCTGTAAACTGGGGATGACAATGTCTATAGTGCATACCCTTGTACTGTAAGGTATGAGGACTAAATGAGATGGTATAAGTTAGCACAGTTTGTTCCACAATAACTCAATAAATGTGAGCATCATCTTATGTTTACATATAGTTTCCACCTAGGGTGGGTCCCCAGTGGGACACTTAGTACCCGAGGGCACTCCATCTAACTCACATCAATCCTAGCTCAGTGCTCCTCTCCGCTTGCCTCCTTTGCTGCACCAGCTTTTGGCCCTCTATCTCCATCCCATCCCCTTCCACCCATTATGAACTAAGGCATTTTGGATCATCAGATCTCACTCCTGCTTGAGAAATCTTCGATGGCTCCTGACTTCCTACAAACAAGAGTGTGAGGTCCTTGGTAAGGCTTTAAAACCCTAACAAAGGTGGCCTTTGCTTACAATTCCAGGTCCTTCTGCCACTGAATTCCTGTGAACCCAGAACTCCAGGATTGTGGGGCCTCTAAAGGTTCTGTGAGATGGTTATGCCTTTCACACCTCCTGTCCTTGCTCATGCCATTTCTTCTGCCTGTATTTCCATCTCACTCCTGTCTGTGGCCCAGCTCAGAATTCACTTCCTCCAGGAAGCTGTCTTGGATTCCTTGAGTCCATTTCTCATCCAGGCATCCTAAAGGCCCAGGTTTCCCTCTGCTCTTGCACTTAGCTCTGCTCTGAGATGGTACATTTGCTTCCATAGAGATTCTTTGCTTTTTGGCTGCATTTCTGAAGGTAGTGCTAAAGATAGGTCTCAATCAAGGTTTCTCAAATCCCATGTTGGGGTAATAAAAAGAAGATGTTCAAAGAATAAGACGCAAAAATATTGTTATTATTCATAATTAATTACAACAATTTCCATTTTTTTGAACTGTTGTTATGTACCCTTTTACTGAACTCTTATTATGTACTCGGTTAGTCATTTTCTATTTTATCTGTATCAAAACTCATGAGATAGGCAATATTTTTGATGCACAGTTGAAAGAACCGAGGACCAGAGGGGTTAGTTAAGGTACCCAGGGTTACACAGCTAGTAAGGGGCACAGTCAGGCTTTTTTAACCTCAAGGAGTGTGTGTGTATGCATGTGTTTACATATGTATGTATGTTTGTGTGTTTATATGGGCTTTTGTCTATACCATCTTCCAAATCAGGAAGCCCTGCACATTTAGGGAATTGGCTAAATTAAGCTAAACTGAAAAATGGTCATTAGAATACTGAAATTTGCTGCATATCCTTGCTATTTGCCAAGCATTGGGGTAATTTTGCTTTGGCCCTCTTTTCCTTTCTTCTGTTTAAATACACTGTTTGTTGGCCCAGTCCTGAAATGCGCTGATCCAAAATAAAAAGGAAGAAGCAGAGATTTCTCAAGGGAGAAATGCCATTTTCCTCAAGGCTTGTCATGTGGCCTGCCTAAGGGTTCCAGTCTCGTGGAGGGAGGGTTAATCTTCCGACTTCCTCGCTCTCTGGGTCTTTGCTGCTGCAATGCATGATTATATTCAATTTGATTAAAAAAAAAAAAGAGATGTTTAAGCTCCTGGAACTGTCAGAGGAAGACAGGCCCTAACAAAGTGACTGTAGGTGCAGCTTGTCATGTCACCACCATCTCCTATAATTATAAGAAAACTAGTTGCCATGGCAACTGCCACATAGACCTAGTTTCCTCCTGGAGATGTTGACAAGCTATTTGGCTCTGTGATCCAAGCAATTGGGAGGGAACTTGGTTCTTAAGGGGCTCAACTCTCACTTGGGTGATAATCATTAACTCATTCTGGTTGAGCAGCGTTTCAATTCTGTACAACTTGAGCTCAGTATTATTTTACAACATGACGGACCTGGGTTCAAAGGCTGGTTCAATAATTTGCTGGCTGTGTGGCCATGGGTCAGTTGCTTTGCCTCCTTGAGCCTGTTTCCTTTTTTGTAAAATGGAGATGCCAATGCCCCACGTCAGAGGGTCATTATAACCATTAGGGCAATGTGTGAGAGGTGTAGGCCCCTGGTGTATTTTAGACATTTTCCTTCTTTCACGGAGAACAAACCAAAAATGAAAAATACTAAAAGGAGAGAGGGTGGATGTGTTCACAATCTTTTTAAAAATTATTAATTTTGGTAGCGTTTGTGGCTAGAAAAGCAAGCCACTCAACAGAAAATCTCAGTTGAATAATGCATAACATGGGGGGTGTGGGAAGAGAGAGAGAATATATAAAGAAATTTTCAGCTAGCTAAAACTGACTTGGATTAAAATTTCCCTTGTGTTTTTTTCATTGCACTTCTCCGAGGCTAAGGAAAAAAAAGTCTCTAAATCTCTTAACTGAGTCAGGAAACCTAGTTTTCAGTCTTTGTCTCTGGAAATCAGTTTTCCCGTCTGTAAAATGATAGGGTTGAGCAAGATGATCCCCAAGGGTCCTTCTGGCTGTGATGTTTCAGGAAAATGTTCTCTCCCCAGGGGACATTGGGTTGTCACAACATGGGGACAGAGGCCAGGGATACTGCTAAACATCTTATAATGCACTCAAGAACCACCCACAACAAAGAATTATCCTGCCCAAGATGGCAATAGTGCTGAGGCTGATAAATCTTGGCATAAAATTTACAGCATGTTTACTGGGTCTAAAAATAGAAATCATGCCACAGTCACCCCACCAAGCTGTGCCAAATTTCTTGGGTATATATCTCAGTTTCTTACCCTAGCAACCTCCTAGAGATTCGAAGTCCTTGCAAAATCAGTCAAGGCAAAGACAAAAAGATTTCTCAAGGTTCAAAGGGGCTTAACAAAAAAATGGGTTGGCAGCTGGAGGTGGGAAAAATACGTTCTTTTGAATTTTCTTTTCCCTTGGGATTGCATGACGCTAAAAAGATCAAATGTGATTGTTTCACACGCAAAGAAAAGACACAGAATTCAACGTTTGGTCTGTAAACTAACTTTAGGAGTTCTTTTTCCATGCAGGAGGATTAAAAATGTCTTACATGTATTTCAACTCCCCCTCTTGTTTCCAGCACCTTTCTTCCACCTTGACATTCCTAGTCATAGCCAGAGTGTAAGTCTTCTAAAACTCACATGTGTGTTCTTATTTCCCCTGCTTAGAACCACTCTGGGGCTTCCCCTGGCCTTCAGTGTAAAACGTGAACTCCTTGGCCCTTAGAGCCTGTCTCTTACTCACTGATTCAACATCCTCTCCTGGCTGCCTCTGTACCCTCTCCCCCAACTGAGTGTGCTCCCAGCAACCTCAATTCCTGCTGGAATCCTCGGCACCCTCTGCCCTTGTTTGCATCCACTTCCATGCTTATGCTGCTCCTCCTTCTGGAATGCTTTTCTCTCCCTAGTCATTTCATAGGACTGGCTGAACTTCACCTTCTGGATGAAGTCTTTCCTAATAGTCCCTCCCGTGTCCCTCCTGTCTCCTCTTGTGTCCCTGGTGTCAGATATAGACCCGACTTTCTTCCTCTGAACCTTACTCAGCAGAGAGAGTTCATTTACTTTACCTCCTTCCTGAAGTTATTTCCTTCCGTGTATTTTACATGGCCCTACGCCAGGCAGCCTGAGCTCCCCAGGACAGAAACCACCTCTGATTCAGCTCTGTAGTCCCTCTGATAATCTAGAACAAATCTTTGCATGCCTTAGGTGGTCAGCACATTGTCTTTTTAAAAATCAGAGCGACATATAAATGTGCAAAATTCCAACAGAGAAAGCATGAAGTGAACAATGAAATTCTTCCCTCTCTCTCTTCATGATCCTTCTCACCCCAAATATCCATTGTCTGTGCTTGTGTTGTCTAAATTGGTAGCCCCTAACTACATGTGGCTATATAAATTTAAATTAATTAAAATTCAAAATTTAATTCCTCAGGCATACTAGCCACACATCCAGTGCTCAATTGTCACATATGGCTGGTGGCCACCATATTGGACAGGACAGATTTATAGGACATTTCCATCCATGCAGAAAGTTCTGTTGAACAGCCTAAGAATAGTTTCCTATATAACCATCTGAAGACACTTCATATATATCAATGTATATATAGATGTTTTCTACATATCCATATATACATATATGCATATATACATTTGATATCCTCTTTCATGTACTCAAATGGAATAATTTTATTCACATTCTTCTGTACCTTGCTTTGTTTCCCTTAATAATATGTCTCAGAGATCTTTCCACATTAGCACTTTGAGATCTTTTTGTTCTTGTTAATGACTGTAGAATAAAGATGATTCATAATTTTTCTCAATCAGTTCCCTATTTTTGTTCTGGCTTTCAGGTTGATGTAATAAAAGGGACTTTTTCTTCCATCCTATTTTCTAACTGATTAATATTTCTTTTTAATAAAAAATGCTTTTGAATTTTGTACATTTGTCACCAGTTTTCCAACTTCTTTCATTTTTTCTAATAATTAAAAAATAGATTATTTGGATTTTTCTAGGTTTATAATTGTATCATCCTCCAATATTGCTAATATTGTCTCCCCTTTCTGATATTTAGTTTTCTTGCATCATTTCCTCTTTCCAATTTTTAGACTAATATCGTTTTCTTATCTAATTGCATGGGTCAATACTTCCAGATGCTGTTCTAGCATTTTACCATTTAAATTTGGCCAATATTTTTTTGAAATGCCCTTTCTACTGCTATGGAAATGACCATAGGGTTTGTATTCTTTGCCCCAGTACAATTAGTAAATTATAATATTGTATTTCTAACTATTAAACCATTCTTGCATGCCCTCATTTGGTCATGGTACATGATCTTCTAGTGTACTGATAATATCTGCTCACATATTCCTTAAATTTTGCATCCTAATAATATTGTGTGATTGTGTTGAACTTTCTTTGTTGAGCTATCTTTGTCTGGTATGGTATTTGTTTTAGCCTTCATAAGAGAATATGCATGCCATTTTCCATCTCTGTGTTCTAGAAAATTTAAAAACATTGAGAATTAGTCTGTTTTGTGGAGAGTTTTTTGTTATTAACAGAATTCACCCATAAAACCATCTGACAGTGTTTTGGGAAGGGTGTGAGTAGTTTTCAGTAAATATGCAAAGAATTAATAAACAAAAATTTCTATTTGCACCATGTTACCTTCCTAAAGCTATAAAAAATTACATTTTGAAATGCACCCATTGTCATTCTCTTACTTATGACTCCCTTCAGCAATCTTTCTCCAAGTGGCCCCATTCAGTCAATAAGTATTTAGAGGAGGCACCATATCCCAGACCTAGGGGTAGGTGGTATGTATGATTCATGAAAGCACAAAGCATAGTCTAGACGCCAATGTTTCTAGGATACCAGGCATACAACTGAAACCTCCATTTATGCAAATTTGGTTTTAAAGCAGTATCATTTATCATTGAATATTAATTGAGCTCAGGGCTCTGTATTTACAGATTATTATTTAGGCATGCATTAGTCATCCTTGGACCTAGAAAATACTCTCTCACTTTGGGCTGCACACACTGATGCAACAGTCTTTCCTTTTTATGTGTGAGCCAGGCCCCATTTCTGGTGCTGGTTGCAGAACTGAGCTCTGGGTCCCTGGGGGGTGGTGGAGCCCATTAGACCTATGCTACTCCTTGGCTCTTCCTCTGGCTCTGTGACTCACATCTCTTTACTTCCCTGGGTTTTAGGTTTTGTTCTCTGTAATATGGAGACATTAATCTTATTTTTGTGACACTTTGATGAAATAGCATATGTTTTGGTTTGCTAAAGCTGATGAAATGCAACATACCACAAATGGACTGGCTTTTAACAATGGGAATTTATTAGCTTACAAGTTTATGATTCGAAGGCCATGAAAATGTACAAATTAAGGCATCAACAGGATGATACTTCTCTGAAGACCAGTTGCTGGCGAGCTTGGGCGCCTCTGTAAGATAACAAGGCACATGGTGATGACTGCTGGTTTCTTCCTTCCCTGTTTCATTGCTTCCAGATTCCGGCTTCAGTGACTTCCTCTCTCAGCTTCTGTGGGTGTGTCCTTGTCTCTCAGCTTCTCTGGGGGGCTTTTTCTGTGAGCTTCTTTGGTTTTCTATGCGTCCTTTGTCCTCTTATAAAGGACTCCAGTAAGACGATTAAAACCCACCTTGAATGAGGTTGGTTACATTTTGTATTAGTCAGGGTTTTCTAGAGAAACAGAACCAACAGGAGATATCTGTAAATATGAGATTTGTAAGTGTCTCACACAACTGTGGGGATTCAAAAGTCCAAAATCCATAGGGCTGGCCATGAGGCTGGAAACTCTGATGAAGGTCCTTGACAAACTCCACAGAAGAGGCTGGCTGGCTGAAGAAGAGATGAAAATTCTCTCTTCTCCCTTAAAAGTCTTCAACTGATTGAATTAAACCCAACTGATTGGATTCTCTTGTTGCCGAAGACACACCCTTAGTTGATCGTAGATGTAATCAGCCACAGATGCAATCAGCCTTCAGGTTTATCAACCAGCCATATCCTTGCAGTAAAGGTTACACCAGTGCTTGGTACCATCATTTGATGGCCAAGTTGACCCTGAACCTAACCATCACACATCTCAATTCAAATAACCTAATCAGAAAGTCCCACCTACAATAGGTCTACACTCAAAGGAATGGATTAAAAGAACATGATCTGTTCTGGAATACATACAGCCTCCAAACTACCATAGCATATGTAAAGCATCAAAACTAATTGGCACCCACTGAATGTAAGTTTTCTTCTTTGTTTTGGTATCTCCCCAGATACCTAGCTTGGTACAGGACCAAGAAATAGACATTCCTAGAATATTTGTTCAGGTCTTGTCATTTCTCTTCTGAATTATTTTAGAGCCCCTCCCCCCATCAGGTTTTCCTATCTCCCAAACCTGTCCCCTTCAATCCAATTTCCATCCAAACTGCCAAAGTAATTTTTTAAACTCCAATTAAAGCATGTTAATAACATCTGTGGTTAAAAACCCTCGTTAGCTTGCTGGTACTCCCAATAAACTTTTTAGTCTGATGTTAACAGCCTCTTTTACCTTTCAAGCCTCATCTTACACCATAATGTACCACCCCTGCTCCACACCTGTTCCCTCTGCCAGGATCACCCTTCCCCCTGTCTTTATATGGTGAATCCTACCTTCAAGACTTCACTTAGGCAACACTCCTTCAGAAAGACTTTCCCCCTCTTTTCTGCCCCTCTCCCCCCAGGTTGGCTCAGGTGCCCTTTCCCCAGTGTATTCCCCTTCACGGCACTTCTCATCTTGCCTTTTGATTGTCTCTTCTCTTCTTTCTCCTGAGTCTATTGAGAGCAGAGACCAGCTATTTGTCATTCCTGCCTCCCCTGTGCCTGGCTGTGGGCGTGCTGCAGAGTAGGTGTTCAGCTTCTATCTGTGGTCAGCTGGATGATTAGGCTTAAAGTAGGAATGAGATTTTCTCCATTTCAGTTTTCTGAGGAGTCCCGGGGAAATTGTTCTTTAAAACACAAAAATGAGGCAAGGAAAATCAATTGCATTTCTCAGCTACAGGACTGACAAAAAAGCGTGACCTTCCTGAGCATGGCAGGGCACGGCTGTTTAATGCCGAGTTGGAGGCACCTTTCATTTTCACATGTACTTCAAACAGGGCCTGAGCTGGAGCTCCCCAGGCCATTCAGCCTCCCACTGCTCTTGAGATCCAGGAACAGTCACACTTGAAAAGCACTGAGCCTCCTTGCACCATTCCTTTCTTCTTTTTTTTTTTAGGTAATAATGAGCTGGTTGGGCAGCTTTGGCAATAATTTTACAATTGAACACCCTCACTCCAAAATGCCTCTTTCATTAATAAGTGGAGGAGGAAAAAGGGCCAGAATATTGATGGTGAATATTCTGGGCTCCTGGCACTGTGCTTGGCACATGCATGTTCTCTTTGGATCTTCAAATTATTCTGTAATAGGTGTAATAGGAGTGCAATCACTCTTTTTTTATTGAAGGAAAAGGACAATAGCTAAGATTGGAGGCATCTTTGCCTCTTCTGAGCCTTTCTTTTTATCTTTGGACTCTGTGAATGTTGTAACTGGTCCAGCTCCTACCTTTGGTCATGGGCTTCTAGAAAACCGTGAGCCAATTCTTTGCCCACCTACTGCCAATGTGGGGCACCGTTAGAACACCAGTCTGCAAATTTACGCCTCTCCTTGCTCTTCCCGTTTACTTCGTGAACTGTTTTTCTCATCTGTGAAATGGGGATAATAATAATACCCATAGCCATCCCTAAAGATTGTGATGAAGACAAAATGGAAAAACCACGTAAAGGGCTCTGCAGAATTTGGCATGTCGTGAGCCCTCTGAGTGCCAGCTGTTGTTAAATCATGTGGCCTGTGAGTTGCCTTAAATCATTTCTGAAAGAAGATGGAGTATAATAAAAGTAATATGAATGAAATTAATTAAGCAGCATTTATTTACTTAATATGAATTTATTGGGTGTCTCCTGCAGCCAAGCCCTGGCCAGATGCAGGGGGTACCAAGGTGAATAATCATTGAGCCCTGAGCCCTCAAGGTGCAAACAATTCAGTCCAACCCAGATCTGGCACAGGCGAGTTTCAAACTGACTTGCTTAGCTGACTTGTTGTGGTTTCCCTCCATGGAGCCTGTAATTAAGAACATTGTTCACTTCTGCATCCCCTGTTCTGCTTTATTTTCCGTGTCCAGGAAGCAGCCCTTACTTGAATCTTACCTCCCTGTGGTTTGTCTGGAACCCTGCAAAGAGGAGCTTCACTTAAAGGAAATGACACCAACCCTTTGCTCTAGGGTCACCATGCCCCCATTCTCCTTCCCATGGGTGCTGGGAAGAAATGGGCAGAGATCACAGTTGAATAAACACACAGACCTGGCACCCAAATTGCAGCTACTGTAGGGAACTCAGCTGAATGCGGGTAATTTCATTAGGTTCCAACTCCTTGCTTTCATGCTTTGTGGAGATGTCTCCCCCTGGCCTTTCAGGTTGGCCGTGTGTGCAGCCTGTATCTGCTGGGTGACTTTCTTATCGTCTGAGAGGCAGGGTGACTTACAAACAGACGTCTGCTTCCCTTATTTGGAGCCAGGAAGAGTGGGCGAAACACAAGGGCCTGATATCTGCCCCAGTAAAAAACCTGTGGGAAGGTTAATTAAGGTTATGACTCACTGGTCCATCTTGAGATTAAAAGGTCTGACCTGGCACCTAGCTATTTTCCAGCAAGTTACAAAAGTATGCTCTTAAGGAGGACTGTTTAAGGAATGTATCCAAAGGATAATAATCAAGAAACTATTCAACACTCACATCCTGTCTTTGGAAATCCTCCCAGTACCTGACAAGTGGGTGCTGTGATTAATTTCATTTTTGCAGATAGGGAGACTGAGACTCAGAGAGGGGGCATCACTTGCCTACGGTCACACAGCCAGTAAATGGTGCAGGAGGGGCCGGATACCACGTCATTCTGTTGCTAGAGCCTGAGCTCTTTCTTCTACTCACACTACTTTCCTCTTAAACTGCTTCAGCCTCATTTCAGAATAGTCAGAACTGAACTGCCTGTACCCTAAACCTTTGGGAGCCTTTCATTTCCTTAATAATAAATTAAAATCATAACCACTGACGCAGTAAATAAACTTCATGGCCTAACACTCAAAATCCATTTACCCACATTATGAGACCAGATTTGTAGGTACGATCATTACCTGTTGAAATAGCTAAGGTGTGTATGACAATATTTAAGTTCACTCAATTTCACCTTTTGCAAAATGATCCTGTGATAACCCTGGTAAGATTTGAGAAGGTTTTCTTTGTCTGCCCCATTTTCCCCACATGCCGATTAATGCAGTTGCTGAAGATTCTCAGCAGGTGTTTGCAGGCCCAGGTGTGCTGATCAAATGTCAGAAAGAATAGCCTCCATCTGGCCTGGCTGGGTGACCCTGAGGAGTGTTCTCCCCTGAGTCTCAGTTTGTTTAACAATAGAATGGGGATAATAACCTCTCCCTCAAGCAGTTGTTGTGAGGACTTAAACAGTGAATTTAAAGCATGGTACCTGGATCATAGTGGATGCTCAATAAAAGGCCCCTCTCCTCCACACCCCCCAAATCCCTCTACTCTGCTAGAAGGCAGTGGACCTGTACACTTTTAGAGATGTTATTTGGACATGCATTCCAGGACCTTTAATTCTCGCCCTGCCCTGTACAGAAATTTATGGTACCACCAGTGGGCTGCTTCTCCCTGCTGCCGTGGGCTGGTCATACCCCACCTCTCCTTAAACCTCCTCACTTCCCTCCTGGAACGAATTGGGGTCGAGTCTTGGTTTCAGCGTTGGCTGGCAAACTGACCTGGGACCAATCACTTCTCACAACTTTATTTCCTATAAAATAGGGATTAAAAAACTGACTTCACAGCATTGTTGAAAGGAAAGAAAGTGGCATAGTTTTGCATCCACTACCCTCAATTTAAACCTTGGGGAAATTTGAATTCAGGATCTCTGTATTTTCTTGCAAAAGCATACCACGCCATGTTAGGGTCTCATGCCCATTCTTTTCGATTGTCTGGAGCTGAGCAGCTGCTGTCCCCCTGTCCGTACGACTGTAGGGACATGCCCACTGCCTCATGTCTGGTCCTCCGCACTCAGGTATGTTTCATATAGTAGGTGATCAAGAAAGTTGGATCTTCCCTCTTGTCAGGTTATTTAGATCTAGGTGAGCATATTTGGATTTCTCTTTTGTATTTGCCTTTGCCTTGTCAGCTTATAAAGACACAACCATTTTGAATTATGTTCTCTGCTTCTCCATCCTGTAAGGAGTTCCCTGTCAAATTGTCTCAGTGTCCTCTGGTCCAAGTCGAATGATGGCTTGAACTTTTAGAATGAAAAATACTTGGGGATGCCAGAGACTTATCTCCTAGCTAAGCAGGACTCCCAGACCTTTGTTTCTTCTTTCTAATGGCTATGCCAATAGCACATTAAATAGGGAAGTGAGTTATTGCTTTGGAATGTTCTGATTTAAACTATGCTTTTTCTCTTTCAAGGATTCCACAAATATTATTGAATTCTTGGCTCTGCATCCCACAATCACACTTCCATACCACTCCTGCTTCCCATGGAGAGTATTCCTCTCTGGGTTCTGAAAGAGACTCTTGAATGATTGCCCATATAAAATTTGAGACCACAGATGTTTCATTTCCCCTTTGCTTTTGAAAAGCAATTTACATAGTGGGATTCACTGGGACCCTGGAGAATGGGCTTCTTTAGTAGTTTTTTGGGGCTTTCTGAGCTGACCAAACAATGTGATGCTGCAGTCGTTTTGGTGTGTAGTTAGGAGGGAATCTTTGTGTTCTGAACAATTACTTTATCAGTAGCCACTCCAGAGGCGGTGGAATGAATGAAAAGTACACACAGCCTTTGGATCTCACCTGAATTTAAATCCTGGCTACTCCATTATTTGAGTACCCTTAGGCAACTAAGGGCACTTCTCTGGGTCTCATTTCCTTCATATGAAAAACAGAAGGAAAAAAAAAAAGATATGACCTATCTTCTAAGATTACTTTTGAATTTTTTGATAGCAAATAAAATTAAAATGACGGAACTGTGTTTAACAGTTATTATTGCTCATCTTAAGACTTTCCCATGAAATCATCTTGGATGATGACAGCATGGCCCACAAACAAAACCAACCCCTTCTCCGGTAATTGACTGCGCTAACAACCGAAGAATTACAAAATTGTGGGCAGCAAACAAGGTTGTCTAACAGGCAATCACTCTCTGGGTCTGTCTTGCCATTTGAGGGCAGGTATTTCCACCCAAGAAATATCATCTTGACAGAAAGAGTTGTGATACAAATTCACTTAGCAGCCATTTACTGAACATGCCCTATTTCTAGACCAAAACCTAACAGGTGCTTTATATGATCACATTACACCTTCTGGAAGCTGGAGATTGTTCTAACTCTCATTTTATGGATGAAGAAACTGAGGCCTGGAGATGGTGCAGAACTTCCCCAAAGTCATGCAGATAGTAAAGGTGGAGCTGCAATTGGAGGGTGGGTCTGTTTCCGGAGTCTGCACTGGCTCCTGAAAACCAGCTCTGCCCAGCAGTAATGACCAACTTTCCGGAGTCTGCACTGGCTCCTGAAAACCAGCTCTGCCCAGCAGTAATGACCAACTTTCTGGAGTCTGCGCTGGCTCCTGAAAACCAGCTCTGCCCAGCAGTAATGACCAACTTTCTGGAGTCTGCACTGGCTCCTGAAAACCAGCTCTGCCCAGCAGTAATGACCAATTTTTCAGCCTTGACCCAATATTTCATAAAACCCTAAAGAAACTATTTCTTCCTTCTCATGAGGCCAAACAGATCAGTTAAAACATCAGGGGTCTTTGTTTTGATTACTCCGTTTCTGTCCTACTCAGAGTGTATTGGTTTCTTAGGACCGCTGCAGCAAATGACCACAAACTAGGTGGCTTAAAGTAATAGAACATGTATTCTCGCACAGTTCTGGGGGCCAGAAGTCTGAATCACGTTGTCAGCAGGGCTGCACTCCATCTGAAGTCTCCAGGGCAGAATCTATTCCTTGCCTCTTCCAGCTTCTGGAAGGTGCTTCTTGGTTTGTGGCAGCATCATTTCAATCTCTGCCTCTGTGGTCACGTAGCCTTCTCTTCTGTCCATCTTCTCCTCTGTGTGTCTTTTATAAGGATTTAAGGTCCAGCCGGATCATTCAGGATGGTCTCATCTCATGATCCATAACTCAATGACCTTCACGAGGACCCTTTTTCCCAATAAGGTGACATCCACAGGTTCTGAGTGAATATGTCTTTTGTGGGGCCACCAGTCAACCTACTCACACAGGTACGTATCGAGTCTGATGACTCCAAAGAGCAAAATTATCTCATTAGTATTTAAAGAATGCAAGCTGGTCAGTGGGAAAATCCTGCTACTCTTTCTTTTTGAGGTTCCCTGCCACGGAGGTATGTATATAAAGGCTGAGCCTAAAGGGAGACTAAGAACCATTCTCTTCACTTGGCAAGTACTGGGAAACCCTGAGTGGGCAGCTTATCTGGTGAGCAAAGCCGTGTGAGGCAAGATGGAAGGATTACCTGCATCTCTAGCATTTCATCCTTCCCTGCCTACCCCAACCCTACAGAGGGATCTCAAGACTGCAGCATGTGGAAAAGTCAGTCCAAAGCATACTCACCTTCATCAGAGGAGGAAAATGCAAAGTGGATGGTCGGAGTATGTTTATTCTCAGTTTCTAGTGTCAGGCTCACCCAGCCATGTGTAGATAGGATGCCAGAGGGAGGGTAGCAAAAGATTTTAAAAGAGGTGGACTAGGTCCCCCATGTGCAGGAAGAATAAGGCTCTTACGCTCTTTCAGAGCCATGAGGCAAGGGTTCTGGGGAATGGAAGGGAAATGGTAGATGCCTGGGGCCTGGGGCCTGCCTTTCAGACACAGTGTCCCTAGTGAAATGTAGCATGCCACGGTCTGAAAACTCAGACACATGATGATACCTTCTCCTATAAGGGGAGCAAGGAAAGCAACCATAGAGAGTAGCTGTATGGGGGGGGGTTCCCAAGACCACCCTCAGGTTCGATGATTCACTAGGAGAACTCACAGGACACAGCATGGTGTGATACCTGCAACTATGATTTATTACTGTGAAAGGACACAAGGTGATCTCAGCAGAGGGAAAAGGCACATGGGGGCAAAGTCTGAGGGAAAGCAGGCACAAGCATCCAATGGCTTCTCCATGCAGTCACATGGGATGTGCTTCATTCCCCCAGTAATGCGTTCTGGCAGCATGGGTGAAATAGTGCCTACCAGGGAAGCCATTACAGACTCGGTGCCCAGCGTTTTTACTGGGGGCTGGTCACGTAGGCACCCTCTGCCTGGCATGTGCCCAAATTCTAGACTCCTAGGTGGAGTGCAGGAGCTCAGCATGAGCAGTGTCGTTTGTACAGTTAGGGCTCAGTGAGCCACTCTTATCTGGGAACAGTGGGAAAAAATCCAACTTCCCAGACTTTAGCCAAGGACCAAGCTGCCCAACAGGGCTTCCTAAGGATAGCAGTTTTGGGCCTGCTATGTTCTCTGCACAGGAGCTGAAAACTCCTCCCAGGACCCCTCCCAGATAGAGAGAGTATGTGTGTGTGTATGTATGTGTGTCTGTGTAAGGCAGGAGGTTTGGGAGGTAAAAGATGGGGTGGAAATCAGTTCTTCTTCACGGACAAAGGCTGCAAATTGAGGAAGGGGCAGAAATGCTGCCTTCCCTAAGCATGGCTGACAAGCGCAGAGGAGACACTGCTGTGTGTGCTAGTTTGTGGGATTGGCAGGCATTATTTCTCGGCTTTGCAGGAATTACGAGAAGACATAGAGTAGTTAAGCTGGCTCAGAAAGTCCCACTGGCATGCCGAGCAGCTCCACACATGGGAACTTGGAGAAGATGATTTCTAATTTTCCAAACCAATTTTGCTGACCTGATTCTTTTTTTTTTTTTTTTATCAATTTTTCTGCCAAGAAAGGGGATTGAGGAATGAAAGTAGCTGATCAGAGCACGCTGTTTGGACTGCAGGGCCCTCATCTCCATGGTGATGCTGATGCAGGCTGTGTCGGGCGAGTGGGATGGCTGCTCTGCATCTCTGGCCGGAGCCAGTATCCTGATCCCTCTGGCCAGAGGAGGTCACCTGCCTCTGCACCCAGGCCCTCTTCTAGGCTCGGTGGGGGCTTGATACGTGTGGTCCCTGAGTCCTCCAGAGCACGCTCATGCGCTCTTTGTGCCAGGGCCAGGACAAGAGCCAGGCGGGGGCTCAGTGAGTTGGCGGAGGTGCTGGGACAGGCGGGCAGGTCCAGAGGACAAGATAGAGTGAAATATGACCGAGAGCTGTGGGAGCCTGAGAGGCCATGCTCAGGAGGGAAAGGGGGGCAGGTCTGAAAGACCTCCTGGGGGGAGGGTGGGGCCACCCTCCAAGGGGAAGACACGCCAGCAGGAGAGAACCTAGAACTCTCAGGAACTAGGACTGTAGGCTGTGAGTATCTGTCTGTGTGTACATGTCCATGTGTGTGTTGTGCCTGTGTGTTTCTATCTGATTGTGTGCTTGCGTGTGTTTGCCTGTGTGTCTGTCTATGTGTTTGTGTGTGTGCTGTGTCGGTATGTCTCTGTGTGCTTATGTGTGTGTGTCCTGTGTGTGTTGTGTTTTTGTGTTTTTATCTGTCCATGTGTCTGTGGGTATCAGTCTCTGTGTGTGTCAGTGTTTGTGTGTATGTGTGTCTGTGTCCATGTTTGTGCTGTGTCTGTATGTCTCTGTATGTGTGTCTGTCTATGTGTATGTATATGTATGTGTAATGTGTCCTGTGTGTCTTGTGTTTGAGTGTTTCTATCTGTAGGCCTGTGTGCGTTGTGTCTGTGTCTGTGTGTGTATGTGTCCATGTATGTGTTGTGTATGTGTGTTTCTGTGTGTCAGTATGGGTCTATGTATAGTGTGTGTGTGTGTGTGTGCATATGTGAGGGTACCTGGGGCAATAGCAATTGGTGATGTGTGACAGGTAGGCAAAAGTCACATGGTGAAGACAGTGCAGTGCCCAGGAATGAAAAGGTGTTTGGATCCAGACACACCTGGCATCGAGGTCTCACTCTACTACTGGTGGGCTGTGTTATCCTGGTAATTTGATCGACCTCTCCAGTCCTTAGTTTCACCATGTGAAAACTAGAGATGTCACCAGTGCCTGCTTGATGGGATTCTGAGTAGGACTGAGTGAGAGAATATATGCAAAATGCAAATAGACTGTCTGACAATCAAGGAGTGGAAATTCCTTGCCATCTTCTCTTTAAGAGCCGCACAAAGAATTTTAACTTTTTCTTTACCTAATATAGGTTCACTGGCATCCAAACTTCCTGGGTTTGTGTTAAAATTGCTGATTTGTGGGTGTCATGGCAGATGGAGGGAATCTCCGAGTGTAGGGCTTGGGACTCTGCTCTTAACAATCTCCTTAGATGGTTCTGATGCTCAGGAAAGTTGGAGACCTGTTGTGCCAAGGGTAAAAGTTGGAGGGAGACCTCCTGTGCTAGGAGAGTGGAAGCCATGGGAGTGCTTTGAACCCTGCAACATTATGTTTAGAGGAGTCATTCAGGAAGACCGTTTGGTGGCCAGTAGGGAAGATTGAGTTGGGGAGGAAGGTGAGGCCAGAGAGGAGATGGTACGCATTAGAGATGCCTTCCTGTCTCCTTAGCCTTCATCACCAGCATTACAGGGAAGGATGCTTAGGCCTTGAGGAAACCCCAAGGGACCATCAGTCTTTTGACGGTAGGACAGGTCTTAGGTGATGGCAGTGCCATGTAACCACTGGTCCTTGTGCTGAGAAAATACCTGCACTGAGTTCAACCTTAATGAAGCATAGCAAGGATGGCAACAAGAAGCATTAATTTATCACTGTAGCATCTACATGGTGCTTTTGCACTGCTCATCTTGGTTGTACCTCCTGAGGGTTTTGTATGGTCACTGTAATGACTTAGAGCCATTTTACAGATAGCAAAGTTGAGGCCTCACTCAGTTTTGGGCTGGTCCAGAGTTGGTATGTTAGGATGTTCTATGTGACCCTAGGAAGTTGGATGGGCAGCATGTATGGGAGCGGCAAGAATCAAGATATTTGTTGAGATGCACATGGATAGGAACAAGAAGCAAGCGGATAGAAATGGACTTCGGTCAAGGCAGGATTATAATGGGGGTTTTTCCTCTTGGGTTTTCCAATATGGTTTTATAGCATTGTTGTGATGCATTTGTATTAAAAATAAACGTTAACATGGGTCTAGGTTTATAGGCTGAATAATAGATGGAAAGGCAGATGGGCTTCTGAGTTTGACAGAACTTTGTTCAAATCCTCAATCTGCTCTCACTTAAAAGTCAGTTTGTCTGACTCTGCAACACTGTCTTAGATTCCCTAATCTGCAATCACAAATACCACACAGTGGGTTGGCTTAAACAAAGGGAATTTATTGCCTTGCAGTTTTGGAGGCTAGAAGGAGCCCCAAATCTTGATATTGGCATGGCATCTTTATACCCCTAAGACTATGGTATTCTGGTAATGGATTGCAGCAATCCTTGGCATTCTTTGGCTTGAAACTCTGCCTCACGTTTGTTACAGGGTGATGTCCTCTCCTTTCTCTTCTGGGTCCCCCTGACTTCCTACTTCTCCCAGTGGTCTCTTCTCACTCTGCCTGAGTTCCTTCTGCTTACAAAGCCTCCAGTTATCCAGAGTATGGGCCACCTACATTCAACTGGGCCACACCTTCACTCAAAAAACATCTTCAAGAGACCCTGTTTACAATGGGTTCACCCCAGTAGGGATGCGGGCTAAGATTAAGAACATGTCTAAATGGGCACGCCTCATTCCATCTGCCACTCACACTTTCTGTAAAATGAGTACATTCAGAGAACCTGCCCCATTCAGCAGTGAGGCCGCAAGGCCATGGGACGTGCACGTATGTGCCCCATGTGTGTTAACGAAGCTGAGTACCATGTCATGTTGATTGTCTCCCATGGACCGGGCCCATATCGAGCGCTGCCTGCACTCACTACCTCCTCCAGCCTGACGATGGCCAGTGCGCGGCAGCTCTCGGGCGCCACCCCATTTCAGAGATGATTAAGCTACGGATTCCAGAGGGCAAGCCGCATGCCCAGGATCACACAGTGACCCAGTGGCTGAGCTGGGTTCTCAGCCTAGACAATCTGGGTCCAGAGGTTCTTCTGCAATCACTGCTTGCTGCAGGGAAAGGGCTAGGAAAACCGGGATCTCATGTGGGCAGGTTTTACAGAGGCTGTGATCCCCCTACAATTTCTAGTCAGACCCTATTGTCAGGGGGCTGGGCCAGGAACAAGGCACGAGACAGCCTAATGCTGTCCCTGGAGGTTCTGACGCATCTCGCAGAAAAGCTGAATATCCCGTGGGGCTGTTCTGTTTTGTTGCTCCACAAAGTTTTTTTTCTCCAATGTGAGTATTTCTATTGCCTTGAGGTTTCTGGAATGTGTTTTCTTCATAAATATATATATGATTTATATATATTATGCTGGTTTCTTGGGTTTTGCTGCAGGATGGGAATGCTAATGAAGTTCATATTTCCTGGCATAATGGGGGTCCCAGATCAGTGTCCTGGCTTGGCAGACAGCGAGAGGATTCTTGTTTTGCTCCACTCTCTTCCTAACTTCAGGGGTTTCCACATCCTTGGTGACACAGCCTTCTAGAATGACTTTATGATACCTATCATGTACAGCGTTCTGCTTCACTGCTCTGTTGAAAGCCAGTGCAGCTGCAGGGAGGGGAATAATATTCTGCAAAAGGCTGACTAAAGTCAAGATTAAGATTGAAGACTTTAGATTCAGATATTCCAGAGTTTCAATCAGGCTCAGACAAGTTATTGCTCCTCTGTGCCTCTGTTTCCACAGCTGGAAAATGGGAGTAATAATTGGGCTTCTAGGACTATCACAAGGATTTAAGCACTTGACACCATACCTAGTTCATTACTGAACCATCAGTAAGGGTTGCTATTATCAGTTAAGGACATGAGAGGAGGCAATTTATGGGCCTCATGTCATCTCATCCTCACACCAGTCCTGTGGGGTAGGTTTTCTGCTTTCATTTAACAGATGAGGAAACAAGGGTTCAGAGGGGTGAAGGATCTTGTCCAAGATCACACAGCTCATCAGAAGCAGAAGCGAGATGGGAACCGTGTTGGAGTGGGAACCCAGCTACTTGAGAGAACTGCATGGACATTGTGCAGCATGGAAGGTCCAGCCTCCCACCTGTTGCAGAGAGACTTCTTATCTTCCAGGGGTTCAGTAGGTAGACAAGGAGGTCACTTTAGGGGCAGCTACTAATCCTAACAGTATCAGACAAAATATACTTCAAATGACCTTATGCAGTGATTTTATCCAATGGGGCTCTTCCATTCTCTTTCTGGTCATGCTGCCAGGCTGTGGAACATGTTAAGAGGGGCCCTGAAAATTCACTGCTGGTGCTGCTTCATGCCAAAAATGAGGAAAAGGGATAGGGAATGTGGGGTATGCATTAGTCTCTTCCCCACCCTGTGCCAGGCCATGATCTTGATGCTGGGACTCAAGAGGCAACCAAGGTGTGGTCTCTACTTTCAAAACGTTTACAATAGAATGGACAATTATGATACAGGGGGCTGAGTGCTAAGTGGAGGCAGAATACACAAAGTGTTGTGAGAGCAGAAGGAGAAAAGGGAAGGCTTTCCAAAGGAGGTGGCATGTAATGAGTTGGGTTTTGAAGCACGCTTAGGAGTTCACTAAGGGAAGAAGGGCTGGAAGTTACACAAAAGCAACCCATGTTGAGAAAATGGCAGTGTTCCTGAGTGGTTAGAACTTTTGAGTTGTGCTGAGGAGCATGACAGATGACATGGAGAACGGGGGTAGCTAACTTTTGAAGCACATAAGCTGGGACTGTGGGAGGGGCTTACGTTAATTTCCTGGAGCTGCTGAAACAATCACCACAAACTTGGTGGCAGAAACTTGCAGTATCTGATTTATCTTCAGGACTCTGCGAGGCAGATACTATCACTATTCCTCTATGACAGAAGAGGTAACTCATGGTCACAGGGATCAAACGACTTGTTCAAGGTCATACAGTTAGTAAGTGACAGGGCCAGGCTAAAACATGGTCCATCTTTTGCTCCTTCTAGGTAAAATGTAACTCTCAGCTCTGCAGAGAAGCCTTCCCTGGCCCTCCCTTCTACACTTCTGCCCAGCCTCGCCCCTCTGCATCCCATCGCTGGGTTGTTATGCTCTCTTTCCATGATTGCCTACAATAATCACTGATTGTCATTTTCTTCTTTGGTTACTTGCTCATCATCTGCATTCCCCTTAGGAGGCAAACTTTAAGACAGCTGGGACCTTGCTTGTCCTCCTCAGTACTGTTTGCCCAGCATGTGGAATTATCATTGGCACATTATAGGTGCTTGATTAATATTTAATATTTAATATTCCTTTATAAGGAATATAGCATGAGCTAATAACCCAGGTCATAATTCATAGAGTTAGACCCGACCCCTGACTGCATTTCTTATTAGCTGTGTGATCTTGAGAAAATTAAACAACCTCTCTGTGCCTTAGTTTCCTTATCTGAAAAATGAAGATGCAATAGCACTTATCTCGAAAGGCTGTTGTAAAGTTTACATGAGTACATCTACGTCCAGCACCGAGAATCAGTGCTTCTGCATTATTCCACACTGCCTCATGAAAGGGGAGGCAGACAGGTGATGGTTACTCCTAGTCTGCTGGGAAAAGTGTCTCAGAGACCCTTGAGTGAATGGGGGAGTGGCTAAATATTGTCTGAAGGCTTTTGAGAAAGACTTCAGGCAAGAGAATATATTTGAATGGGCTCTAGGACAAGCAAGGACTAGATGGGCTGCAAATGGAAATAGACTTTCCAGGCAGAGCAGGGGCGAAAGCATAAGCATGTGTTCAGGCAGTTCAGTGCCTAAAGTATGGAGGGAAGGGGCAGACGCGGCAAGGGGAGAGCGAGGTTAAATTGAGAAGTACCTTGTCTGTGGTGCCAAGGAGTTAAGACTATCCTGTAGCTGTGAGGAGTCATTCCTCAGGGGAAGTGGCATAGTCAGGTCAGCTTTTTAGAAAGTCTAGGATGGGCTGGAAGCTGAGAGGTTGGAGGCCGGGAGAATCTCGAGGAGGCCACCAGGCCATCTGGGGGTGAGGTGATGGTGGTTTTAACCAGGGAAGTTACAATGCGGACTGTGGGGAGAGAGAAATAAGCCATGCCAGAGGTAGAAGTTACCAATGTTATAGGTTCTGGGGGTCCAGTAGAGGTGAGGGTGATTGCAGAGGTTCAGGGACCAGAGAAGGGTGGGTAGCACTGCTTCCACCAGACTGAGGGCAAAGACTCTGAGATGGGTTCTGGGCATGGTGAATTCAAGGTGCCCAAGAGACACCTTCCTGTGTCGTTGGACTCTACCTTTAACCAACTATGGAACTCTAAGCAATTCACTTAACTTCTCAGAGCCTCAGTGTCCCCATCAGCAAAATGGGGATGATGGTTATACTTGTTCCATATAGGGATTGTGATATCAGCATGTTAAGTTCCTGATCAATTTTAGTATCTGTTATAATTATGATTTCCCATGTAGCTATGAGCCATGTGCTACGGGTGCGAGGGGTACATTACGACTCCAAGCTCAGCACATTTTTGCCAGAGTTGTAAATTCCATCCTCTGTATTAGGCTCTCCCTCTCTTTTCTCCCCAACCTCAGCTCAATAGCTTAAGAAGAAATTCTGGACAACTCTTAGCCTAAGCTAATCCAAACTCTATTTTGATTAAAGTAATTTTTAAAAAACACTTGCGTTGTGAAACATAACATACGTACAAAAAAGCGATAAATTCCAAAGTACATTTTAACAAGTGGTTTTAGAAAAAGTTTCAAAGAATGGTGCTGGTTACAGCTCCACAATTTCAGGTATTTCCTTCTAGCTGCTCTAAGACACTGGAGACTAAAGAAATATCAATATAATGATTCAATAGTCATGTTCATTTGTTAAATCCTATCTTTTCGGTTGTAACTGTTTCTTCTCCCAATTTTTACAGATATTTGGGCAATGACCATTGTAACTTCTTCATGTTTAAAAGGGGTGTTGACATTATGGAGAAGGGGGATGCAACTGGTTGATGCTGTTGGAGATACTGGTACAAACTCTGCTGCTTTTGAAGGTTAAGGTTTTGCTGTCTGAGCCTGTTTGTAGGGTTCATGGTAGTTGGTGTTGTGAAGAGAGGATGGAAAAGAGTAGAAGGCCAAGTGTGGCTGTTTTAGTGCTCTAACCCATATGAACAAAAGGTGGTTTGGGCCAGGTTGCATGTCTATCTGTCTATGTCTTTCTGGGAGTTTGGAAGGGTATGGGTGTTGGGGGAGGGAGGTCTCGATTCAACATGTCAGGGCAGTGGATGTTTGCTGGAAGTAACAGAAAGAGCCATGCTTTGGGGCCCAGAAAGGCGTGAGGCTTGCTGTCTGGCCCAGGCCTTCCCAGCACGAGGAGGACCCAGCCATGTGGGGTTGTAATGACTATGTAGACCCCAGGTGCAGAGCAGGGCAGAAGGCTCCTGTGTTCAGTGAAAGGACACCAGGGTTGGGAGACGTTCTTCCTGCAGGGGAAGAGCACATGTGAGTCCCAGGCCTGCAGAAGTGTAGCAGCAGCCAATCTCAATAGGTTGGGGACGGCTGGGGAGCAAAGGGTGCCAGGGGCCCCAGAAGATGGCCCCAGAAGCTAGGCCGATTGTGCATTTTTCTTGGAACCTCTGGAATGCAGCTGCAAACAGCTCCTTTTGCTGACAAGACAAGAATACTTTTGGCCTCCAAAGCCCTATAGGGCCTGGCCCCTGCCTCTCTCAGCCAGCCTCACCTTAGCACATTCTCCTACTTGTCCTTCCATGGCAGCCAGGCCACTCCTTGCTGGCACTCAGGGATCCTGAGCTCTTCCCTGTTTTCAGGTCTTGGGGCAGATTGTACCCCACCTCTGCCTGCAGCTCTGGCCTGGGATCTTCTCAAGCCTGGCTCCTTTTTACTTCCCTAATGTCCTCTCTGTTCCAGGACCCTGCTCAGTTCCTGTTTTTGTAATTATTGACTTGATTATTTGCCTGTTTAAAGTCTGATTCCCTCCGTACTGTAAGCTCCTTGAGGCAATGACTGTATCACAGTGTCTGGAACATACCAGGCACTTTAGTAAATATGTGCTGAATGAATGAATGAGTGAGTGGTTGAATAGGCAGAATGGGGATCAGGGAAGGTGCTTTAGTGTGGTGAGGCTCACATCTCTAATGAAACACTCAGATCCAGTATAGGCAAACTAACACATTGTTTATTTCTAGTTCCAAGTTGTTAAATGCATGAATTGAAACCGAGGGCTTTTAGAATGTCTTGGAAGATGGAGGTTATATAAACCAAGTCAATACGTTTTGATGTGGAGTCGGGCGTTCATGTTCAGAGTTAGGGAAGTGGGGTTTCTGTTCTTGGTTCTTCTTGGTTCTCCTCACTGTGCCTTCAGGTTGGGGAGATATGCTGCAGGAATCAAGCACCATGTGACTTCCAAATTCCACAAATCCACCAGAAAGGGGCAAGCGAGAATTATGCAGATGTTCCCTGAAATCTGCCTTCAAGAAATCTCAGCCCTGGAACCAAATCAGTAAGCTCTTTCTCCCCAGCCTAACTTAGCAACAAATGCTGACTCCAGCGTCAAGAATCCAGACCCAGTTCAAATGTCATCTTTCCACCCGTGAGTGTCCCCTGCCTCCTCTCCGCACATATTACTCTGCTGCCTTCTCAAACCCCACTGGCTGCTTTCCACCCCACTGCCCCAGGTCATACTAGGTAGATCCAGAATGCTTTTATTTTCCAGCACGGCAGAAATTATCATAGGCTACAACACACCCTCGGGATTTTAGTGAGCTGCTGGTAGATCTCAGCCTCCCCACTGGCCTACTTGCCTCCATGTTGCCCCAGAGACTTTTCATAACAAATCCAATCATGTTACTTTACTTCCCTGCTTAAAACCTTCAGTAGCTCCCTATCACTCTTGAGATAAAGCCTGATCTCTTTAGATTGATCCTCTGTCCTCCTACCAGCACTCAGGCCTCTCGTTCACTTGTACCCTCTGGGCCAGCTATTATAGTCATATGATGTTTCTGGAATGGCCTGTGTTCTCTCCAACTTCTGTTTCGTGACAGATGCTATCTCTTCTGCTCAGAACTTCTTCCTCCCCAGTCATGTTATTCTTCTACGGTGCCAGTTCTGGGTCAATTCTGGGGGTGGGGGGTGGGAAGGTTGAAGGCAAAGTTGTCTTCTGTGTGCTGCCTGACCTCCCTTGGCTCTCCAAGAATGGCTAACATGAGTTGCAGAAGTTACCAAGATTCAGGACAAAGAGGCAAACTCTTCTTCAGCTAAAATAGCCTCAATTTGCCGTAGTTCTAAAGGTGACCAAGGCCATACAGGCACTCTGTCCCGTTTCTACCTCTCGTGCTCTTCCCACCCTTCGCTGCCCACTGGAACCACCCTGCAGCTTAAAAGGACCCTGATGTCTGGATCCTACTTCCAGAAATTCTGATGGAATTGGTCTGGGTTGGGTCAGGGAATCTGAGTTTTTTTTTAAAAGCCCCCCAGGTAATTCCAATAATGTGCAGCCAGGTTACAACCACAGGTATAACTGGGTAGTGGTTCGCTTGACTGGTTGCACATCGTGATTACTTGGGCACTTTATAAAATTACCTGTGGTAGGTTGAATTATGTACCCCAAGGAAAGGCCTGTTCTTTTTTTTTTTTTTTTTTGCATGGGCAGGCTCTGGGAATTGAATCCAGGTCTCTGGCATGGCAGGCGAGGACTCTCCCACTCAGCCACCATTGCCTGCCCCATGTTCTGTTCTTATCATCACATAGTTGTGAATTCATCACCACGATCATTTTTAGAACGTTTTCATCGCAATAGAAAAAGAAATAAGTAAAAAAGGAAAAACCCACACATCCCATATCCCTTACTCTTCCCTCTCATTGACCACTAGTATTGCAATTTACTCAATTTTTTTTACCCTTATCCCCCTCCCTATTATTTTTTTACTTTTCTGTCCACACACTGAATAAAGGAAGCATCAGTCACAAGGTTTTCACAATCACATGGTTACCTTGTAAAAGCTATATAGTTATACAATTGTCTTCAAGAATCAAGGCTACTGGAATATGGTCAACAGTTTCAGGTACTTCCCTCTAGCCACTCCAATAGACCACAAACTAAAAACAGATACCTATATAATGCATAAGAATAACATCCAAGATAACCTCTTGACTCTGTTTGAGATCCCTCAGCCACTGACATTTTATTTTGTCTCATTTCTCTCTTCCGCCTTTTAGTTAAGAAGGCTTTCTCAATCCCATGATGCTGGGTCAGGGGAGCCTGTCCCAAGAACCAACATGCTGGGCTGTGCTCCAGCTCCCAGCACCCAGCACCCAGCACCCACCCACTGCTGAACAGGGGAAGCATCCAGCCCTGTCTGGAGAGAGCCAGAGGCCCACAGAACCCCAGTGCTGGGTCTGGGGGACCCCAGAAAGCCCATTATCCTAATAACCATGTGTGATCTCACCCCCTGATTGAGCTGAGAGCCAGGCCTCTTGGCAGACTTGGAAACAGGACAAGTTACCGTGTAGGTGTAACCAGGCAGGGCTGGATGCTTCCCCTGTTCAGCAGTGGATGGGTGGTGGGTGCTGGGAGCTGGAGCACAGCCCAGCATGTTGGTTCTTGGGACAGGCTCCCCTGATGGGGTGGCTCTTCCATTCCTAACAGCCCCTGAGTTAACCCCAACTAGGAGGCCAGCACTGTGGGTCTCTGGCTCTCCCTTTGGTATGCCTCAAGGTACAATTGCATCTTTGTCTGTTGAGGCGTCTATAAACAAGGCTATGCTCCAGTCTCTAAGCCGCTGTCTCGGACACCCCTGGGTAGAGCTGTGGGCACCAGGCCATTTTTAGTGCTCTGGGCACTTTTTTATCTCATTGCATCTGTACCCCAAACATCTGCTGACCAGGTGCTCTTGGGTCAATTCTGCATCAGTGAGTAGTGGTCTTGTGTGGTGCCCTTTCCTGTAATACTCAAATACTTTCTTCAGGGATCTTAAGGGGGCTTATGTGTTTTCAAAGGTTCTTGCTCCAGATTCCCAACTACCACTGTTTTCTTCATCTCAGCCCCACATTTGCTGGGTGCCTCCTGTCCAATCTCTATACCATCTCTACCTGCACCATCACCACACCCTGATCCTGGGTGGGAGGCTGATGAGTGTGCAACAGATATTTACTAAGGGTTTGGGTTAATGGAGGGGCTGGGCAGCACGTTATGTGGACACCGTTAAAAATGGAATTTTACACATCAGTGTCCATTGATGGTGTCTCTCTATAGGATTCAGGCAAACTACTCCCATATCCCTTTTTCTCTTTTCCTTTACAAATTTCTCCCATCTAGTATTTAAAGCTGCCAACAAACATCTGTTTGATTGGCATCCTCGCCTTAAGACCAGGCCCTGGGATAGGTGTTCCCAAGGTTGATTTTTTTCCCCTTCTGAATCAAAATAAACCTGTATGAGAGGAATTCTGTTACATTTCTGTGTCAATGAGCTCAAAGTGCCACTAGCTTTTTTTTAGGGGGAGGGGTGGGGTACATGGTCCGGGAATCAAACCTGGGTCTTCCGCATGAAAGGTGAGCATTCTACCACTGAACCATCCATGCACCCAGCTTTCAAAATAACATTTAAGAATTTTGCTTATAAAGACTTGAACAGAGTTGGAAGCATCTCAAATATCCAGCAACAGACAAATGATAAACAAAATGTGGTATGTACATACAATGGAATGTTATTTAGCTATGAAAAGGAATGAAATTCTCATGCGTGCTATAATATGGATGAACCTTGAAAACATGATGTTGAGTTAAATAAGCCATATACAAAATGACAAATATTATATGATTTCACATATGAAATATCTACAATAAGCAAATTCATAGAAACAGAAAGTAGATTACTGGTTACCAGGGGTGGGGGGAAGAGAGGAGAGAAATGAGGAGCTAATGCTTAATAAATACAGTTTCTGTTTGCGTGTTGCAAAAAATTGAGTAATGGATGGTGATGAGGGTAGCAAAACATTGTGAATGCAATCAAGACCACTGAACTGTGAATTTGAAAGTAGTTAAAATGGGGAAATATGAGTTGTGTATATGCTACCATAATAAAAAAGTAAAAAATAAAAAAGCACTGCACAGTTAATATACATAAACAAACAAACAATTCTGCTTTCAACACTTGCCCAATATCATGAAGGTTATTCTACTACTTTGTACAGGCTGCGGCATGAGGCCAATGCAAACCTAGAGGTTACTCTAAAATAACCATTTACTCCTTCCTTTCTGATAAGTCTTGATGGTGTCCACAGGTTTATTGTACTGTTATTGTTTTATCATTTGTATTCTGTATGGTGGGGGTCACATTTCATTCTTTTTCCATGTGAGTATCTCGTTATTGCAGCACCATTTGTTGAAATTTTTGTTTGTTTGCTTGTTTTTTTGGGAAGTGCATGGACTGAGAATTGAACCCCAGTCTCCCACATGGCAGGCGAGAATTCCACCACTGAACTACCTTGCACCCCCTGCTTACTATTTTTAAAGTTTTCCAGTAGATTATTGTTAGAAGCTTGGATTTTACTCTGATTTGGAGACTGCTGGATCTTTTCAGCCAGGAAGGGACTTAATGTGGCTTTGATTTTAAAAGGATCTTTCTGGATGCATTTTTGGAGAATATACAGTAGGAGATTGTATCAGTTTCCTAGCTGCTAAAACAAATACCTTAAAATGGATTGGCTTAAACAACAGGAATTTATTGGCTCACGGTTTTGAGGGGTGAAGAAGTTCAAAAGAGAGGTAACAGCAAGGTGATGCTTTCTCCCTGAAGACCCTGGCCAATCTGGGATTGGCTGCAAGTGATTGATCCTAGGTCCTTGGCTTTTCCATCACATGGTGTTCTAGTTTTCTAGCTGCAGGAATGCAACACACCAGAGATGGATTGGCTTTTAATAAAAGGGGATTTATTTTGTTGGTTCTTCAGAGGAAAGGCAGCTAACTTTCCACTGAGGTTCTTTCTTACGTGGAAGGTATAGGATGGTCTCTGCTGCTCTTCTCTCCCAGCCCCTGGGTTCCAACAACTTTCCCCGGGGTAACTTCTTTCTGCATCTCCAAAGGCCTGGGCTGAGCTGCAAGTGCTGAGATGAGGAATGCCGAGCTGCTTAGGTGTGCTACTTTGCGATCTCTCATTTAAGCACCAGCCAATTAAGTCAAACGTCACTCATTGCAGCAGACACGCCTCCTAGCCAACTGCAGATGTAATTAGCAACAGATGAGGTTCAAATACCGTTGGCTTATGTCTGCAGCAACAAGACTAGGTATACTCACCTGGCCAAGTTGACAACTGAATCTAACTAACACACATGGCAATGCATGTGGCAGTATCTTCTCCTTTCTCTTCTGGGTTCCATTAACTTCCAGCTTCTAGAGGCTCACAGGGGCCTCTCTCTTTGTGGCCTTCTCTGTAAGATCTTCAGTAATAAGCCATCCTGATTACTATTGGTTCAGTTGGGCCACACCCCAATGGAAGTTACCCCATCCAAAAGTCCTATTTATAATGGGCTCACACCAGAGAAATGGATCAAGATTAAAAACATGTCTTTCTGGGGTACATAACTCAATCCACCAGGGGTTAAGGAAGTTAGAAGGCTGTTGTGCAACTGTAGGTGAGAGGTAATGATGGCATGAACCAGGGTTGTAAGAAGTGATTAGATTATGGCTGTATTTTGAAGGCAAAAGATGGTAGATTGGATATAGAATATGATAAAAAGAGAGAGTCAAGGATGACCTCAAGATTTTTTATCTGAATGACTGCAATGATGGAGTTGACATTTCCTAAGAGGGGGAAGAATGCAGGAGGAGCAGGCTTTGCATGGGAAGAGAGGAGGGATTTGGTTGGGAAATGTTGTATGTCCAAGTAGAGGTTAAATAAGCAGCTGGGAATAACCTGAGATTGGAATTCAGTAGTGGTGGCATGGGTGGTGGTACTGGATGGTAGAAAGCATGCAAGTGATGGCTTAGGGATTGCTCCTCCATCCTCCACTCCCTCCTCAGTTAAGAAAAGTAAAATGAAGAGGGAAAATGACATGTTGGGTTAAGAAGGCTCTTCAGAGATTATCCTGAAGAAAGGGGAAACTGAGACCCAAAGAGGACAAGTGGTTTGCTCAAGGTCATGTTGCAAGTTACTAACTGAGCCAATAGTAGTCCATTTCTTCAGACCCCCAGGTCCTTACACTTTTTAACATACCATGCTTCTTACCAACTCTGTGTTCTGGAAACTGCACATACTAATTGAATGTGAGCAAGCTGTGGCCAGATGACTCTCAATTTTGTTTCTTCCAGGTCACCATCCTTGTCAGCCTGGCCCTAGCTTTCCTTGCCTGCATTGTGTTCCTGGTGGTTTACAAAGCCTTCACCTATGACCACAGCTGCCCAGAGGGATTTGTCTATAAGGTAAGGAGTTTCTGCCAGGTGAGTGGCCCAAGGCGCAGTCAATTTCAACCAGAGAATTTGTCATCATATCTTCATTAGCATCCAAATTCTGTGTGAGGCAACCTCTCTCCAGACAATTCAAAATGCAGTATGTGTCAGGCAAGGAATTTACAAATTTTCATGAAGGTCTTGGTTTCAAGGAAGCAACTCCCCACTCCCACCTCACCCCAGATAATGCTCTCATGAATGTATGAGTCAGGAGATGTTCGAGCTTTGGAATGCACATAACTGTGATAGAGAGCTCATTACTTTTTGAGAGATTCTTTCATCTTTAGTATGAGTCTTCCTGTTTCAATGGCTGATTCCTGACCTCTACAATGACCATATAGAGATGTGAAGATAGGAGTGGATGCTTCTGAGGTTCGTCTTCCCATTTTGCAGCTGAACCTCAATGGCATGGCTCTATCTCTATTCCTTTACACCACTCCTTCCCAATGATGCCCCTTCCCTTAAAGATCCAAACCAGTGACATGACCTTGAGGAATCTCCTTGCCTTACTGAGTCTCAATTTTTTTGCCTGTCAAATAGGGGCTGATAATGCCTGCCCCCAGAATTTTTGTGGGTCCTTAAAAGGGAGACTTTAAATATGCGTAAGGGCTATCATACAATTGATGCTCAGCAAATGTTAGTTAATGGGACCCTTTCAATAAAGATAGAATCTACTTTAGAGCTATTAATATTAAAAATTATCATTTATTGAGTACCTATAATAGATCAGGATTTTTGATGAACATTTTCACAAATATTATCTTATTTGAGCTGTACAATTATTGTGAGAAATAGCTGTAATAGTCTCCATCTTATATGTGAGGAAATAGAGGTTGAGAGTTTAATTCAGAGTTTATCTATGACATCACAGCTATTAAATTCCAAAGTGGGAGACTCAAATGGGGAATATTCTGATTTGAAAATATGTCTCCTTCAGTGAAGTCACATGACTACCTATGTCTACATTCTTAATGGATTAAAGCTTGGGTTCTGAAAGATTGGAAACAACTATCTTAAGGGGAAAGGTTAAATAAATGATGATCTATCTAAATAATGTAACACTACACAACCATAAAAATAACAAGGGTCTCAAGAAATGGGCAAGGAATGCTATTGAGGATAAGATAGTTAAGAAAGGTGCTACCTTTGTGTAAGAAAGGGGGAAGTGAAGAACATTTGTTTTGAGAGAAACTCTGAAAGGCTAAATTATAAAACTAATAAAAGTGGTTACTTGAGGGGAAAGAGGGATCAGCGTAGAGGGGACAGATATGGAAGTGAGACTTCTCTGAATATATCTTTTTACATGTTTGTCTTTGGACGATAAATGTTGAACATTAAAAAAATGAGAAGAAAACAACTCCAAAAAATTAAAAATAAGTTAAATAAACATTCTAGGTCTATACTAAGTATATAAACTTACAAAGAAATTAAATATTACAAGTGACTTTAGAATGCAGTACATTGACTACAGATCTTTAGTGGAATATGTTCTAAGGATGGTTAGAGCTTTGGAGAAATCTTAAAGTTCAGTCAGGGATCTGTTAGTAATAATTTTGGTGTCATTTTGTAACTACTTTCTTTTTATTGATAATGCAAGTATACAATTATGTGAATGTTGCTAGGAATCAAGGCTTTTGAGCATATGAGAAAAGAAGAACAGGTATAAAATCAAGGAAATAATGTAAGCATCCTGTAATGTTAAATTGAATTAGAAATATCAGTATGAAATCATAATTTTGTATATTAAAAAACATATTTCCTAGCTTAGTCCATTAAAAAAGTTTAGAAACAATCATAACTCAATTGTATTGAGCACACCTAACACCTAGATCATGGGGTCTAAATACCATTTACCGCTAAAGAGAACTGAGGCTTCTTGGAGGAAATGCTTCCATGACTTGAGCAGGATATACACAAGATGAATCTGGGACATCTTGTGCCAGAAGTGGGAAAGCTGATCAATACCAATGGGTTATACCAAAAGGACTTAAAGGCCAACTTTAAGGGGCTCCCATTGGCCAAACATGGAAGCCATTAGAGTATTGAAAAGAATATGAAATGAAACAGATTAAAACACATTAAATATATAAAAACTTATGAGTTTATAGTGACAAATTACACACACAACCCACTTTTTGTACATCATTAGGAGTAACTAGAGCAGTAACCCCTGAATCTAAAACTTGGCAATTAAAGTGAAAGAATTACACATTTGTCTTGCCTTTACAAACGTTAGTTTAGGGCAACAAAATATCCATAATTAATATGGAAAATTTCTTCTTTACAGAAGAATTGCAGCTAATAAATATGGCAGAAATGATGGAATTAGAAAATCACTATTTTACAACCCCAATGAGTTGATTGATTCAGGCAATGATTGTCCAAAGGTATAACCATTAGTTGAAAGGCTAATGGGATGGAGATCTCTATAGTGGATAAGGCTGTCACCACCTGAACCCACCAATTACTCCTACTTCAGCAAAATGACAACCACACTATGTACTTTCTGATAGGATGCAATCCACATTACCACCATGCTGAACCTGCATCTCACCGAGCTGCTAGGGCTAACTTCCTGTTTTAGTTTGCTAGGCTGCTCAAAGCAGTTACCATGAAATACATTAGGCTTTAACTATGAGAATTTATTACCTTATGAGTTTACCATTTTGAAGCTATGAAAATGTCTAAATCAAGGCATCATCAAGATGATGCTTTCTTCCTAAAGACTGGCTGCTGGTAATCCTGGACTCCTCTGTCACATGGCAGCACCTGCTGGTCTCTCCCTTCTTTTTTTTTTTGGCTTTTGTTGCTTTCAGCTTCTTCCTTCCATGGCTTTTTCTCTTTGTCTAAATTTTGTTTTTTATAAAGGACTCCAGTAAGAGAATTATGACCCACCCTGAATGAGGTGGGTCCCACTTTAACGTAAGTAGACTTCACATTCTAGATGTCAAAAAGACTAATTCTTTCTATATGCAAAATACATTCATTCCATCCAAAATCCCAAAGCCTTAAATCATTTTGGTAATAATATTAAGTATAGACTTCCATCAAAATCAGTTATAGGTATGTTCTATCCCAGGGCACAATTCTCCTGTCTGTGGACCATGAAGCCTAGAGAAAAAGTTATCTGCTTCCCATATACAAAGGAGGGACAGTCATAGGATAAACATTCCCATTCCATAGGGGGAAAGTGGAAGGGAAACAGGGGTCATGAGTTCCAATTATTCCAACCCCTTGCAGAGCATAGTCCATTAGATTTCAAGGTCTGAGAGTTATCTATAGAATGATGTTTTGTCCTCTGGGCCTGATGGAGCAGCAGCCCCACCCTTTGTAAGTGCTTCCACAGTGGCCATCCTCTCCCCCAACACTGGGATGAAGGCTACATCATCTTCAAGCATCTGAGTGGTGGCCAGATTCTTCACAATTCCCCAGGCATCTGAGAACACTGGGGTGATAGCACTCTTCCTGAACAATGGAGTGGAAAGTCACCCTTTCCACATACATGGGTGAGTCTGCTCTCTTGGCCTGAGAAAATGTCCTTGGTCTAGACCTCATTTTCGATGGTTCTGCCTTTGTAGTCATTTTTCCTTCAGTTGCACTGTTTTTTGTCCCTTTTACTCCAACTGGCAGTGTTTTTATTCATACATATCTCACAGAAAACTTGTTGGTCCAGACCGTCAGATGAAAGAATGTTCCACAGATCCTTTCTGGACAACTGTATTTCTCAATTCTGACTTGCACTGAATTGGCTGACTGGTTTCATGTTCAGTTAAACCCACACATGGAGCACTGTTCTCTGGGGACTTATTTTCTGGAAGCTCAGAATTTTCCCAACCATTGATTTCTGTTTGTGTGTGTGTGTACAGGAGTTCAGTTATCAGCTATCCCTTTCCTCTTACATTGTACTATAAGCTGCAAGGAGAAGCCAGGCTGCACTTCCCACATTTTGTTTGAGTATCTCCTCAGCTAAATTTCCAAACTCATTACTTTCAAATTCTTCCTTCCATCTGACATCAGAGAATGCTGCCAAGTTCTCTGCCACTTTAAAACAAGGGTCACCTTTCTTCCAATTTGCAATGACACTGTGGTAGTTAGATTCAGTTGTAGGCACCTAGTTCTGTTGCTATGGACATGAGCCAATGGTACGTGAACCTCATCTGTTGCTGATTTACATCTGCAGTCGGCTAAGAGGTGTGCCTGCTGCAATGAATGACATTTGACTTAATTGGCTGGTGCTTAAATGAGAGAGCTCAATGTAGCACAGCCCAAGCAGCTCAGCATACCTCATCTCAGCCCAGGCCTTTGGAGGTGCAGAAAGAAATCACCCCAGGGAAAGTTGTCGGAACCCAGAGGCCTGGAGAGAAGGCCAGCAGAGACCATCCTGTGCTTTTCCACATAAGAAAGAACCTCAGTGGAAAGTTAGCTGCCCTTCCCCTGAAGAACTAACAAAGTAAATCCTCTGTGACAACTAATTGGCTTTTATTAAAAGCCAATCCGTCTCTGGTGTGCTGCATTCCAGTAGCTAGCAAACTAGAACAGACATATTCATCATTTCTGTCTAAGGCTTCATTGGACCTTTAGTGTCTGTATTTCTACCAACAATCTCTTAAAGCAATCTAGGCTTTTTCTATCATAAACCTCACAGTTCTCCCCATCTCTACTCAACAATTAGAATGCCTTTTTTTTTTTTTTTTAACACTTTTGGTAGTTGTAATAGCAGCACCCCACTCTTCTGGTACCAAAATTTGTGTTAGTTTGCTAAGCTGCTCAATGCAAATATCATGAAATACACTGGAAATTTATGAATTTACTAGCTTACAGCTTTGAAGCTGAAAATGTCCAAATCAAGCCATCATCAGGAAGATACTTTCCTCCTGAAGACCTGCTGCTGGTGATCCTGGACTCTTCTGTCACATGGCAAGGCACATAGTGGCATCTGCTGGTCTCTCTCTTCTCTTCCAAGTTTCATTGCTTTAAGTTTCTTGCTTCCATGGCTTTCTCTCTCTTTGTCTGAATTTCATTCTCTTAAAAAAGACTCCAGTAAGAGGATTAAGGCCCACTCTAAATGAGGTATGTCACACTTTAAGTAGCTCCACCATAAGGTCCTTCTTAACAGAGGATTCACACCCACATGAATGGGTTAACTTTAAGAACATACTTTTCTGGGGTACATACTGCTCCAAACCACCACACTTCCATTTATAAGAAATACAAGGGATAGAGGAACAAGTTCAATGATACCACAAGGAGGCAAATGGGCAAATCCAGAATATGGGCAACTGGCCCAGTTTCTGCATTAAGTCAATGGTTTAAAAGGAGGGGAGGGGGTGGGGTGCTTCTTTGTTTTAGAATAAATTTCCTCCAGGGCAGGGTTTCTCAGCCTGAGCATATTGACATTTAGAGCCCAGATGATTCTTTGTTATGAGAGCTGCCTTGTGCATTATGGGATGTTAGCAGTGTCTCTGACCTCTACCCATTAGATGCCAGTAGTAACTCCCACTTCCCCCAAACTGTGACAACTAAAATTATCTACAGACATTGTCAGTGTTCCCTGGTAGGCAAAACCACCCTGATTGAGAAGCACTGTTGTAGAATCTAGGCATGCTTTCCATTTAGCCAGCAGTTGGGCAAAGGCAATGAAAGGAAAGCCTTGCTTCTTCTTAGCACTTCACAGCTAGGAGAAGCAAATCACTCTCCACTCACATTCCACTGGCTTCAATGAGTCACAGGACTTCAAGTGCAATCACTGGCTGGATAGCTACTCACCAGCAATCACTATTGAAAGACAGTAAAACCTTTGGTGGTCAGCTGGCCACTCTCCCACACCTGGGAAGCCTTCTATAAATGTCAGAAATTGCTTCACTTGCAATAACTCCTTTACTCATCAAAACAGACACTATTATTTTATTCATTAAACCAAAAAGGAAACTGAAGCTCAGAGGAGAGAAGTGACTTGTCCAAGGTCATTGCCTCAAATTGAGTTCCCAAGAAGCTAAGTCCGAAATGGGGATTTTTGTCCAAGTGGTTTATTGATAAAGGCTTGGGGAAGAAGCGAGGCAGTGGTATGGGTTGTTGTGAAGGCTGGTCTGAGCTTGATCCCACAGGGGATCCTGGAGCCTGAAAAACACCACAGAGTTTCCCGCCTTGAGGCAAGCATGTCAGACTTCTCTTCTCCTGTAACACCCTTTTATTGGCAGTTGACTCCCCCCTACTCACACCTTGGAAAGAGTGGAGAGTAATCTCTAAGACATTTGTAGATGATGTGGTTCCCATCAGACAATGACCTAGAGAAGCAAATTATGGGTGGGTGGATCTGGCTGGGTCACCAACAGTATGTCCCACAGTCATATAATCAATAAGGAGAAAAAGTAAGTTTCAAATCAATATCAAAATTAGATTCATTTCTTCTGGCTTCAAATAAGTGGCAACTTAGATGATGATGATGATGATGATGATAGTGAAAATAGTGATGTGGTTGGTGAAGCCCTGCTGTGTTTTGGGCCCAGGCCAGGCACTATCACCTGCTCTCCTACGAAGAGCCTGATATGGCTGTAGCTCCCAAATGGGGTGACTGTTTCTCAGGGTGGGTTGGACACTGTCTGCCAAACTCCCCCTGACTCTGTCTCTTTCTTCCCCAGCACAAGCGCTGCATCCCAGCCTCCCTGGATGCTTACTACTCATCCCAGGACCCCAACTCCAGAAGCCGCTTCTACACAGTCATCAGCCACTACAGCGTGGCCAAGCAGAGCACTGCCCGGGCCATCGGGCCGTGGCTGTCAGCTGCTGCGGTCATCCATGAGCCCAAGCCACCCAAGACCCAAGGCCATTAGAGGACCCACCCCCACCAGCCAGTATAGGGGGTGGAGAGGGGGCCTCCCTGGTTGGCTAAGCCAAGCTCCAGTTATAAGACAACACTGTACTCCTGGGATATGGGGGCGGGGGCGGGGCAGGGCAGGGTGGGGGGAGGAACTCACTGAAAATATTGTGCACTGGAGTTGTCTGAATGGATATTTCTTTCTGTCCCTTGGTATTGTTGATTCGTCCCAGAGTCAGGCTCATGTACAAAGGCATGTTTCGTGTTGATCGTTCCCATGTAAGATATTTTCAAAGCCGCTGCTTATTCTTTGTTAGGAAAAATTTTTAAACTAAAAAGGAAAGGAAATGAACAAAATGCATTAAACTGGCTAAATCTGGAAACTGTTGTAAGACAGTCGAGAGCTCAGAGTCTCCAGGCCTCTTAGACAAGGAATTGTAGTTTCACCATGGGCTCCTGTGGGTGACACAGACCCGGGCCACATGGATTTTCTCTGGCCTGCAGGGTAGGAAGAAGGGAAGTTAGAAATGGCCGAGTCCAGGAGAAGCACTGACATCAGCATGGAGGGAGCCCAGGATGCAGGCACTCAACCCAAGTAAAATGTGTCCTCCCACTGGGGCATTTTGCAAGGTTAGCACAGACTTGTAGGGTTGTCCATGCCAAGGTTTGGGCACACTCACCTGGCCTTGCCTCTGAGAACTTACGCTGTGATGTGCTGTGTGCAAGCAAATCGACAAGTAGGCCGATTTTCTTTGTCTGTTTCTTGTCTTTAGAGTTCTATACCTGGATGATACTCATGTTCATGAAGTAACAAGGCAGAAAGGGAGAGGAAAGGAAAGAGGCCACAGGAGGAGGGAAGGCACAGTGCAGGCGGCTAGCACCTGGCCAGGCTAGAAGCACAGGCACCTAATTTGTTTTTCAATTTGTTTGTTTTTTCCCAAAGTGCTGATATCAATAGCAGTGACATTTAGGGTAAAGATCAGAACGAGGAGCCTCAGGGGGCAGCCAAGAAGACTTTAAGTTTGGGGCTGCCAGCAACCTCAAATCATTTATAAACAAGTCAGAAAAAAATGTGACTATCTTTTGCTCACTCTGTTGTGTTGACAGGGGATGTTTGTCCAGATGCCCCAACCTGGTTCTGGATGCTTCTGGCGAGGAGGCAGCATCCCGCATTGACCAATGCCCTGGAGCCATATCAGGTGCTCCCACACGGCTCTCTCCCAAATTTCTCAGGGAGGCCTGTCCTATGGGGTGTCGGCTGGTTCCAGGGCCAACTGGACCAGAACTGGCTGGGAGAAAAGGTTATTTGAGATGTGGCACTGCTTCCACAGGCGTCCCTGACAGATGATTTGAAAGGTATATTTTTGGGGTGGCTTGCTACATTGCCAAAATCATTTGCACACAACAGCTGGGTGATAAGTGTAAGCTCAAACCATCCTGCCAAACGCTCTCATCTGATTTTTCCTCCCTTCTCTCCCACCCTCCTATCATCTTGCGTCACCTGTAACTTCATTTGTTATCTGAAGTGGAATAACAAATTGTCCCTAGCGAAAACCCGCTGAGCGCTTTATAATTTTGTGGTGTATTTTTGTTAGTAGGTAGCAGAGGCTGAAGTATTTTTTGGTGTAATTCTTGAAATTTTCTGGCAGGAAACAAATAAAGATAGATATGTCTGAGCGTCTTGACCTTCCTTTGCAACTGTCTTCTTTTCCTGCCTCGGTGAGCTTGAGGCGTCCTAGAGGGCAGCGCTGAGCTCTAGGGGCAGTGTGGTCGTTTAGGTGGGGCTGGAATTAGGCCTTGGGGGGAATTTCTTTCCTCAGGTAACGAGCCTGCACTAATGCTGAGGTCCTAATCTCAGATTCAAGGAGGCACCTGGCTGTTTGTCTGGCAGCCCTAAGTCCTTGATCCTGAAAGCATCTGCTGAGCACATTCCAAGGTCCAAGGCTGTGCTGGGCATGGGGCATCAGCAATGAATGAACCATATTCACTCTCTGATGTCTACATGTGGAAACTGACAGTAGTCAAAGAAGAGCCCGATGAGGCCATTGAGGCAATGCAACTGGTCATTAGCCAACAGCTTGAAAAGGAACAGAATGGAGGCACAGAGTGTGGCCCTTGTCAAAATAAACTCATCCAAAGCTTATTCTAACCTTGGCAGGTAGAGATCATTGAGCCCCATTTGACAGATGAAGATATTGAAGCTCAGAGGGGAAAATGGATTATTCTAGAGATGTAGCAGAAGAGCTGGGATTCAAACCACCATCTCTGTGATGTCTTTGCCCACTTGGACTGCTTCTGCTCTGTCTGAGACCCTGAGCAACATTCTCACGCCTACATTAATTCCTCAGCAAGTTAAGTCACAATTATCATGTCAAGGTACGAGCTTATTCTCAGCCAGAACTCCATATTGATACCTCTTCAAGATATCCCCCAACAGTGCTGAGAGGCAGGTGCACTTATTGCCAACATCATTGTCATCAGCGGTCCCCTTTTAAGATAAAAAAATGGAGGCATAGAGTGGTGAGGCTGTTTGTCCCGGGCCCTCCCGTCTGTAAGCAGCAGAGCTGTGTCTCTGACCCATACATTTTGGTACCAGTGTCTTAACCACTGAGCCTTGCAGCAGTAACTACATGTTCTGATCTTGCTTTCTAACTGACAGTTTGTGCCCACAAATCCTATCTAACATAGATGGCAGGGCATTAGAGAAAGAGAGCAGGGTTCACCAGGGCAGAGGTGGAAGCCGAGGCACCAGGCTGAACACTGCTGGTGGCTGCAGCCAAGGGTGCCTGGCAGGTGGGGGGAAGAGAAGGAAGTTGCAGCCCAGCTCTTGCCTGCTGAGAGAGTCGAAGTGAGCACTGGGCATTGGGCAACCTTAATCATACCCAGAAAGCCTTGGGTCTCAAGCCTCTTTTTAGGGGACTGTGAGCTGACAATGAAGCATAGAAATCTGGGCTGGCGTCCACTCACAAAGGCAGGCGAGCCATATGGCCAACATGGAAACACCCTTTTTTAAAATCAATTACACAAAGTCAACTAAAGACTTAATGAACACATGTTCACACATTCTGTCATAAATGGATTTGCCACTCCATTGCCTTAAAAAATGAATCAAAGCTATCCTTTCTCTGAAATGAACAGGCTATGGGTGCCTGAGTGGAAATGAAGGAGAATGGAAGGGATAGGAGATGAAGACAGACATTCTGGGTCATGCACTATTCCTGGCAGAGTCATAATTATTCTCATTAGAAAAAAAAAAGGCCTCCTAACTTCTCCCATGAGCCCAGTGAGTGGGGAACCAATTAGAAGAGTGAACTCTGGTCAGGGACAAGTTCCTATTTTTTGGAGGATGGGATTTCACAGAGGTCTGCTGGCTCACAAAACATCTGGGGGAGCCAGATGATGATTACAAAACAGCACCTTTATTTGTAGAATATGCTGGGTTTGTGACTTTTGCACACTTTTTAAATTTGTTCATACTCATTTTGGATATCTCTTAACGATGTGGCCATGTCCTGTGCCAACTTCCCTTAGAGAGGTTCACGGTTGATGGGGCAGATAAGGCAGGACCAAAACTATGCAGGATGGGCAATGGGGCAAAGAGCTGGAGTATGCTGGAAATTCCTAAGGGAGTTTCCCACATTCATATGGGAGTCAGCCATGGGTTCTTAGAGTAGCTGAACTTGGAACTGGGATTTGAAGGACAGGTTGCATTTTGACAGAAAAGAATTCAGGAGGCGGTGGAAAAGACTCCATGGGGCCATCTCTGCAGGAAATGGGAAGGGCATCGCAGAGGTGCGAAGGAGGTGGGAAAGCCTGGCTTCTCACAAATACTCAGGGATGTCTCCTCGGGGCCAGTCTCTGCCCACTGGGCTTACAGTCTGGGGAGGGAGAGGAGATGAATGAATAGTTGATCAAGTCAGAAGGTATTAAGGGAGACATACATTTATCTGGAAACTTGGAAGACCACCTGGCAGGACTGCTGCTGGTCAATGCATCTGTCCCTACCCCCACAATGTCCTCTCATCTCACCGGGAAGACCTCTGGAAAAAGAAATAAATCCTCAATAATTTTTCCAAGAAGCCTACCGTTCCAGCTCTTTAGAAAATAGCGCTCCTGAAACAAACCCAAGAAAAAAGCTGGTTTCCATGGCAATGTCAACGCTGGTTCCCATCGATCAGACTCAGTCTGGCAAAGTGGGGCATTTATCTGACTGTTTTTTTTTTGTCAGAATCTCGGAACCCAGACAGACCCAGACTTTGATCAGTAAGAGTTACTCTCTGAGATGCACACCCCTGGCTCTGGACACTCTCTGCCTCTATTTGCCTTCTGTATTTCGTCTCTCTCCTTTTTGTCTTTTTCTGTGTCTCTGACTCTGTCTCCTTCCAAGCAAATGGTGGCCAGAGGCAGTGGCCTGACTTGATGTAACTTTTGTTTTTGAATTCCAGGTCCCTGGTGAGTGCTGTGCCTGCATTTGGGCTGGGGGTGGGGGCCTATGGCGGGGGTGATGACAGTGTCCCTGGGAGATTTGAAGCCTCAGGGAGGGAGTGTGGGCACCCAGGCCAGGCAATCTTCAGGCTCTCCTCCTCCAGCTCCTGATCTGTGACCATAGCCAACTCCATTCCCATTTCTAGGCTTTGGCTTCCTTTTCCCTAAAATGTAGTTAATAATTGATTCTGCATCATTGTGTAAGAATAATGTGTTTAAAGATTTACCTATAGCTGTCACTCAACAAATTGTACGTAGTGTTCCTTGAATAAGTCTCATAGCCTCTGTTTCCCCATTTGTCAAGTGGAATTAATAACCCCTCCCCTTCATAGGGCTGCTGTGGGTTAAAACAAACTAATGGCTATGAAGTGCTTATATAACATAGAAACCCTTTACCTCTTGCCCCACCCTGAGGAAGCTTGCACATAAATCCCCTTTCCTTCCAGGACTTCCTATACCATCTATGCATTTATTTATGCAACATGAAGCCACATGCTGCCCCATTTTCCCCACAGCTATGAATAGTATTTTTTTGTATGCTGTGTAGGTCACATTTCATTCTTTTCCATATGAATATCCCATTATCACAGTACCATTTGTTGAATGTGTGTGTGTGTGTTTGAGTGCACGGACCACGAATTGAACCTGGGTCAATTCTACCACTGAACTACCCATGCACCCCAAAAACAGTTTTTAATTTATACATTTAATTATACCAATAAGCCATTTTAATGATAAATTAATTTAAAATATTGCTTTGGGATTATCTTCATATTTCCCCAAGCAATTTTGACCAAACTATTTACATGCATTTTTTTTTTTTAAAAATCAAACTATGGACTTCATTGTGTTTTCACCATTTTTTTTGGCCTTCAAATCCTTTTTCCGTTCCAGGATCTGATCCAAAATCCTACTTTGCATTTAGTTGTCATGTCTCCTTTATGCCCTTCTGTGTGTGATGATTCTTCCTTCTTGCCTTGTCTTTCATGAACTTGACTTTTTAAGAGTACTTGTCAGGAACTTTTTAGACTGTCCATCAATCTGGCATTCTGTGATGGACCCATGATTAGATCCAAGATATGGAGTTTGGGGACAAAGATGCGATGTGCCTTTCTCAGCCCATCAACTCAGGGTTACATTATATCGACATAGCTTATTACTGCTGATGTTTACCTTGATCCCTCGGGTAAGTTAGAGTCTATCAGGACTCTCCACAGTAATGTTGTTATTTTCACCCTTTATAATTAATAAAAATTGAAGGGGAAGATATTTTGAGGATTTGAAAATACCCTCTTTCTCTTTAAACTTTCACACATTTATTTTAGCCTGTATCAGTGGATCCTGCCTGATGCATCTACTGCTGTAGCGTTCTCATAATGTTTATAGTCCTTCCATTCCTCCTACATTTATTCACTGGAATCCTTTTGTGAGGAGGCTATGTCCCTCCTCCCCATTTATTTATTATTCAATCATTTAATTTAATTCTTTGGGTTATAACCCAATACTATATTTTATTGCTCAAATTGATTCAGCTTTGGTCATTGGGAATTGTTTCAGGTTGGCTTCTGTGACTTTTTATGCATCCTATTTTTAGTTCATTTGTTAATTTTCAGTACTTCTTTATTTCCTGGCATCACGAAGTACTTCAGGCACATCTGATATTTTCCCTGTTCTGGCCTGAAATCAACCGCTTCTCCAAGAAGCTCTTGTTTCTTTTATTGGGAATAGTATTTAGAAACCAACATCTGGGTGTTGGGTGTGCTCATTTCTCCAGGAGTTTCATTGTTTCTAGGCCATCTTAGAGGACAGAATTAGGAAATTATAATATATGCTAGCCTATGTATACCCACTTATCTATCTGTTTATCCATCATCTATCTCTATCTGTCTTTCTATCTATTGGTTCATCTGTCAGTTTAATATGTTTTCACTTTCTAGGCTGCTATGACAAACCCCGCACAATGGTTTGGCTTAAACAACTGGAATTTATTGGTTCATAGTTTAGAAGACTAGAAGTCTAAAATCAAGGTGTTGGAAAGATCATGCTTTATCCCCCAAATTTGTGGTGCTCAGGTGCTGACTTGCTGCAATCTGTGGAGTTCACTGGCTTCTGTCTTTGCATCTCTTCACATGGCGATCTTTCTCACCTTGGGTTGCCTCCTCTGGTTTCTGCTGACTTCTGGCTTCTTCCTGTGTGGCCTTCTTCAACCTCTGGATTCTAGTTGCTTCTCTTTATAACTCCTCCAGGAATATGGATTGAGGCCTGCCCTCAGTCAGTTTTACTACACTTTAGTCAAAAATAACATCTTCAACAGGTTCTATTTACAATGGGCCCACATCTACAGGAACACAAGATTAAGAACTTGTCTATGTTGAGGTACATAATTCAATCTACCACATTACTGATCTATCATCATCATCATTAACAGCACTACCACCTCCATTATTTGCTTAAATCAAACAAATATGAGTTTATTCTGATATCTCCAATTGTAACTCAAAAATACAAGTTTCATGCTAGCTTTCCCTCTTTGCTTATTTGTAGCTTCTTTCTCTGAGAGTGGAAAATCTGACTCAATTACGTACAATATGTTTACTTATTTAGTCAACTCTAGAATACACGGAAAGCCATTTCTTGACACTTAGAATTTCTGACTTCACTGCAAGTACAGGTCATTTTTTTTCCTGATATCATTAGAATCTTTTTGAGTCATCTAAACTTGTTCTAGAGTATACTATCTTCATTTCCTGGGCTCTGTTGCTCTGCTGAGCTCCCTGGATGCCCAAGATATCCTCAGATTTTGATAAGCATTGCTACAAATGCCCTAGAGTCCTTGTAGTTTCCAGCTACCTTGGTCTCTGGCAGAGTACGAGTGGAAGGCATTGCTCTCTCCTTTTCATTTCCTTCTGTTATCAGGGTTGCACTGTAGGACTGCTTGTGCCTCCAATGCCCTACAAAGTTTTAATAAAAACGGTTCTTTCTGTTTTTTAAATTTTATCCACAACACCCCTACCTCTTCCCTGTTCCACAGGGGACCCATATATGAGGCCTTGGGGGCTGTACTGAAAGGCAAATTTGAATACTAGCCATCGTGCTGGGTTATAGGTAAATGGCTTGCAGGTCCTCACTGCTCATATTTGTTCCCATGATACATACTCCTAATCAGCTACATCATTCTCTCCAACTAAGACAAGTTGAAGCCAAATTCTGTTTTTCTACACAGCTCTACTTGCTCCCTTGAACACTCAGATGCCAACAGTGACAACAGACTGCTGATTGTCTAGCAAAAATCCACAACCCCTTCCATTGTGTGGAACTGTCACTAGGAGGGCCTTGACCGGTAAAGGACTATACCTTTCATGGCTCCTCTCTTGCTTTCAGGCTTGACCATGTACTAGTTTTCACCACTGGATTGTGAGTAGAAGCTGAAGGGTGGGGGGATGGAGCAGAGAGGAGTGTGGGTCATGAAGGATGCTGACCAGGTGCTCAGACCCCATTGGGTACCAGGGAAGAAAGGCAACAGCTGGGTCCAGGAGGATGGACAGCCTTCCAGAAGATACTGGGGGTCCATCTGCAACTCAGAAGCGGAAGAGAGCACTTGACCTAAAGGGGCAATGGAGACAAGCACAGGTGGTTTCCAAGAGGTGCCTAAGATTCTGGAATTAACTCTCTCAGTGAACTGAGGTTCCCACACCTGCTGGCCCAGCAAGATGATGGTTCAAAATGGGAATTTAATTGGGTTTTGGGGGAAAAAAGATCTTGCCTAGATGAACTTAAGGAGTAAGAGTCATACCTTCTCAGCCCTTCCCACAACTTTCATCTCTTTATCTTGCAAATGTTTATTCCACTCTTGGCACTATGGTACTCTCTTCCTCAGAGTTAGCTCTCCCTTTGTGTCTCCACAGCATTTTGTGCATGTTTCTGCTGTTTCACTGCTTTTCCAGTTGTTTACTTATTCGCTAGACTATAGGTAGGAAGTATTAGGATTATTTTGTTTTATAGGTGAGAAAATGGAGGCTCAGAGAGGTCAAGTGTGTAGGGGGTTGCACCCATCCTGGTGTCCCCAGCGCCGGGGTGCCTGCCTCTGCAGCCCAGCACAGGTCAGTTCGTGCCCTCCTTTGTCATCCTCCCCATCATCTGGCTTGGAGGCCCCCTGGCTCCACTCTTCTCCAGGACTGACAGCCTCCCCTGACGTCTCCACTGGGTGGCTATTTTTTTCCCCTGCAGCTTTAAACAAACACATTTGATTAGGAGGATGTGCCTCTCTGTGTTGGTAATTTATTCCCTTCTATGCAAATTGCCTAACTAATTAAAAAGGAAAAAAAGAAAAAAGAAACCCACTGTTCAGTCCAGCGAGCTCCTGAAAGAGAAAATGAAGACTCTGTTAGCAAATCGGTAGCATCTGAAGAGTACCAGGCTGGGGGTCAAACAGAACCTGTGTGAAATCATCTCTCTCTAGCAGTGGGACCTGGCACAGGTCATATCACCTCCCTGAGCCCCACTCTTCTCACCTGTGGAGTGAGGCTAAACTCCCTAATTCACAGAGTTGTGAAGATCTTTGGAGAAAGTATCCTAGTGTTTTGAAAATTCAGGATGTCCTGGAAGTAGAGGAAGAATGTTCCTTGACATAAAGTTGCAGAAAAACAGACAAGTGGTCCACACACCCTCTTAAAAGAATCACGAGTATAAGATCACGTGGCTAGAGACTTGTGGGGTCACGACTTGACCCGGGTCTACTGGACCCCAAAGGCTGTGCCCTTTCTCTGAAATGCATTGAACAACCATTTGCTGTGTGGTGGTTATAATAAGCAAATCCAAATCCAAGTGAGACTATTTGGTTAGGTGTTTGCTGACTGCCTCCCGTGTTTGGGTCTCTGCTAAGAATTGGGAAGCCAGCGATGACTACACTGCAGACCTCTTCTTTCAGGTGCTTCCCCTCAGGCAATAGTGATAGATGCCAGCCAAACACTTATAGTTCCAAAGTGATGCTTTGTCATTCTTTGAAATACCCACCATTGCTCAAGAGATGCATGCCCATGCTGCCTGGATCAGCTGCTGGGGTCTAAAGATGGGAGAACCTGGCTCTGCCCTTACCGAGCTCAGAGGAGACAGGGTATAGAGTTACAAACAGCTTGGAAAGGGTGTGTGAAGGGAATACCCCACAGCCTCTGCTTCCAGGGGCTTCACAGTCCGGAGAGGGATAGGAGAATCTCCAGATAATCACAGTAGTCTCCATGCCACAATGATTCCCCAATCGTGAGGAGCTGGGAGAAAAAGGAGGTAGGAGAGAAACTTCATTTGGACTAGATGAGCTGGAAAACAAACTCTTTTCCTCACCTGTTTGTTGTTAGCCCTAAAACTAGCTATAATCATGAGAGTTAGATAAAAAGCATCCGCAATTTGGGTTTGAAACCAGCAAAGGTAGTTGGCAGCTAATTGCATTTAGAAAGTAAACAGAGGAGACTCTTTTAAATTCATGATTGTATTTTCTCCGGTGTGAGAAGCGCTGTTTTTAATGAGCTGTTCTTTGACCCCTCTCTCAGCAACACAGATGAAATCTGTTTGAGCTGGGCAGGAGCCAACCCCAAATTCTCTGCCACATTTCCTAAACAGAGTGGAGGGGGATGGTGGCTGGTGTAGATGTATCCTCATCAGAGGGCGAGAGCCCTGCCATCTAGATGACATGATGGTGAAAGAGGTTTAGACTCAGCATTGTCAAAAAGCAAAAAGCAGAGAGCAGGATTTTTTTTTTTGCTTGGGCTTCAGCCTGCAGCGCCATTCTGCAGCTTTTGGAAGGAAGCCTCTTTCAACTGAGGCCTGGAAAATATGAAATGTCTGTCTTTTGTCCAGGCTCATCAGACAGCTTTATTGTGGCTGATCAAATCCTTTGCAAATGAATTTATATCCCATAGACGCAAAGGGACAGTTTTATCTTTTTTTCTTCCCCCTCTATACTAATGCAATGAGATGTGGAAAATTCAGTTCACCAGATTTCCTCCAGAGACAAGCACTGCATTTATTTGGAATAAATGCATTGGTAAGCCAGTTTGGAGGAGGGAAGATATCTTAAGGCAGTGATCTTCAAAAAATTTGATTCAAATTCCACCTAAAATGATAATAAAAACTATGTTTTCTCTTGCATACTTTCAGTTGATATCTAAATTCTTTTCTTTCACAGGTTTAAAGAGTTGCAAACGTAGCTTCATTCTTATTATATATTACATGTATGATTTAGATTATTTTTCTGAAAACTTGAAACTGTACATTTAGCTCTTTCAATTATGGAAAGTGTCTACCATGTAGCCTAAGTGGCAAAGCCATTTATTTAACCCAAAAGCCAAACCAAACTGTCCATCAGAAAACATCTGACTTCATTACTTAGTTCAAACATGATCTGGAGACACTCATCCCACTTTTGAATTCTAATTCTAATTTAGATGGTAGATAGATAGATAGATAGATAGATAGATAGATAGATAGATAGATAGATAGATAGATAGATACATGTATAGAAAAAGTCAGGAAGTGAGACCCCAAAGGAGTTTGCTAGCTGGGTGTTAACGCTTCAGTATTTCTCACTGAAGATGTTTGCTTTGTTCTGGCAACTTTCTCTCTGAGTTATCCCTTCTTAAATCTTTCCTTTTTGAGGGTCTGGAGGTCTTTGCCCTCTGTGGCAAAGCCCTGTAATAATAATTAAGATGGATGAGCAAGTCTTTTTTTTTTTGCCAAGGACCACTGTAAAGAGAAGTGGAAAAGGAGAACAGGCAGAAACTGGGAGTTTCCAGAAGACCCATTTTAGAAGCAAGAATCCATGGAAACTGAAGATTTAGAATTCGATTCCCTAAAGCCCACCCAAGTCTTTGTGTATCCCCAGAGTTATGCATCTCCAGTTTGAAGATTCCTGGGTATTAACTACAGAAAAAGAGATTGATTAAAAAAAATTTTTAACTTTTTTTATTGTAAAGTATAACATATATACAAAGCAGAGAAATAAAAAAGCAATAGTTTTCAAAGCACTCTTCAACAAGTAGTTAAAGGACAGATCCCAGAGTTTGTCATGGGTTATGATATGATCCTCTCAGATTTTTCCTTCTAGCTGCTCCAGAATATAGGAGGCTAGAGGGCTTAATACTTTTTTATTATCACAATTGACTTTTTTCCTTCTATTTTTTGTGAACAATAACATATATACAAAAAAACTATAACTTTCAAAGCACAGCACCACAATTAGTTATAGAACATATTTCAGAGTTTGACATGGGTTACAATTTCACAATTTTAGGTTTTTGCCTTTAGATGCTCTAAAATACTGGAGGCTAAAAGAGATATTAATTTAATGCTTCAGCATTCATATTCATTTGTGAAGTCCTATCCTCTATGTATATTTCCACTATCGCCTTTGATCTTTCCATACTTCTCTTTGGGGTTGTTTGGGCTATGGCAATTCTAAATTTTTGATATTGGAAGGGTCTGTCACTAATATGGGGTAGGGAGATGGAACTAGCTGATGTTCTAGAGAGGCTGGGCTAGGTTTCAGGAATTATCTGGACCAGAGACCCATCTGGAGGTTGTAGGTTTCTGGAATTTACTCTAGTGCCTGGAACCCTTGTGGAATCTTACATATTGCCCTAGGTGTTCTTTAGGATTGGCTGGAATGGTCCTGTTTGGGGATTGGCAGATTATGACAGGTAGCAAGGTCTATCTGAAGTTTATGTAAGAACAACCTCCAGAGTAGCCTCTTGACTCTATTTAACTCTCTCTGCCACTGATACTTTGTTAATCACACTTCTTTTTCCCCCTTTTGGTTAGGGTGGAATTGTTGATCCCGTGGTGCCAGGGCTGGATTCATCCCTGGGAGTCATCTCCCACGTCACCAGGGAGACTTTCACCCCTGAATGTCATGTCCCACATAGGAGGGAGGGCAATGATTTCACATGTAGAGTTGGGCTTAGAGAGATGAGGCCACATTTGAGCAACAACAGAGGTCCTCCAGAAGTAACTCTTAGGTATGCCAAAGGTAGTCTAAGCTTCTATGCTACCTACATAAACTTCACAAAAGTAAGCCTCATGATCAAGGGCATGGCCTATTGATTTGGGTGTCCCTAAAGGTTGACAGAGTATCAGGGGATTCTGTGATGGTAAGGTTTAATAGTCCCATAATCTTTCTCCCCTCCCTCAGGGGACTTTGCCAATACTTTTTGATTATCTGGTTAATATACTCTAGGAATTTTCCAGGCCTTACAATAATCTATACAGGATTAAAGGACCTCTTTCTCATTCTGTGCTCCCTGTGTTTCAGTTTTCAAATAGCTATACAGATAGGCTGAATTAGATTATGCACTACAGAAAATTTCAGTTCCAGATCAAATAAAACTTATTTCCATTGGTCTCAAACAGTATGTGTGGTTCTAAAATATAAACACTGTCTTCCTTACCCTTATATTCTGAATTACTATAACCCCAACCTGTTCGGCTTTGTTCTTATCTCTAAGTAGCAGATTATATATATAAAACAACCTCTCAAAATCCAGATATAATAATCACCACTCCAGACTTAATGTGTCTGCTCTAAAAGTTTACAATCTAGGCCCTGTTTTCTTATAAACATTTTCTAAAGGTGACCATACCATTGTTCTTCTTTTGTTTCTTGCTTATCTTGTCTCACCAAATGTCCCACATGTTCACTCACATCATTGCATGCCTCATGACATCGTTCCTTTTTGTAGCAACATAACCTTTATTCATAAGTATACACCATTGTTCGCCATTCTACTTCTCTGTCAGTGCAACCTTCAGCCACCTGCTTTCATCAAGCATCATGTAGAGGGCCCAAAGTCCACAGTCCATCAACATTCCCAGTTTTAGATAATTTCATTGCTCCCAAGAGAAAGAAAACCAATAAACACACCCTCGCCAAATAGGAAATCTAAATCTCCTCTTAACTCTTGTCCTTCACTCCATTATTTGCCTCTGCTGTTGCTATGGTAGTGTTGATGGTTTCCTTCTGAACATAGCTCATAGCATGCAATAGCAGTTTTCCCCCTGTACCCTGGACTTAAACACACTTTATACAAGAATCATATCTCTGAAGGAATTCTTACGAGAACTCATTCATATTTCTAGTGTGAATCAGTGGGACACGTAAGTTTATACAACCCCTTTCAATCTTGTTCATCTTCAATATTGTAATATTACTTCTAGACCCACTAGAGAATCACCTTTTCCCCTATCTATTCCCTTACATTGTACATTGTAGTTCAACCTCATTAGCTAACAGTTCACCCATCTCTAGCTTCTATGTATCTCTCAGTCCCCTATATACTGTATTATATGCCTCTGATTATGCCTTTATGCTGGTCATAAAAGTGGACTCATACAGTATCTGTCCTTTTGTGTCTGGCTAACTTCACTCAGCACTATGTCCTCAAGGCTCATTCATCTTGTCATGTGCTTCAGGACGTCATTTTGTCTTACTGCTGCATGATATCCTAGCGTATGTATATACCACATTTTGTTAACCACTCATCTGTTGATGGGTATTTGGTTTGTTTCCATCTTTTGGCGATTGTGAATAATGCTGCTATGAACATCAGTGGGCAAATGTCTGTCTGTGTCGTTGCTTTCAGCTCTTCTGTGTATATACCAAGTAGTGCTATTGCTGGGTCATAGGGCAACTCGATATTTAGTTTCCTAAGGAACAGCCAAACAGTCTTCCACAATGGCTGCACCATTGTAAATTCCCACCAGCAGTGTGTAAGTGTCTCAGTTTCTCCACATCCTTTCCAACATTTATAGTTTCCTGTTTGTTTAATAGCAGCCATTCTTATAGGTGTGAGATGGTATCTCATTGTAGTCTTGATCTGCATTTCCCTTATAGCCAGTGAAAATGAGATCTCTACATGTGCTTTTGAGTAATCTGTGTTTGCTCTTCAGAAAAATGCCTATTCATATCTGTAGCCTATTTTATAATTGGATTGTTTGTCCTTTTGTTGTTGAGTTGAATGATTACTTAGTATATACAGGCAATCAAACCTTTGTCATATCAGACAAATGCTTTCCAAATATTTTCTCCCATTGAGTTAGCTGCCTCTTCACCTTTTTGACAATGTCTTTTGAAGTGCAGAAGCATTTGATTTTGAGGAGTTCCCATTTATCTATTTTTCATTTTGTTGCTTGTGCTTTTGGTGTAAAGTTTAGGAAGCTACCTCTTATTACTAGGTCTTGAATATGTTTCCCTACATTTTCTTCTAGAAGCTTTATGGTGCTAGTTCTTATATTTAAGTATTTGATCCACTTTGAGTTAATTTTTGTGTAGGGTGTAAGTTAGGGGTCCTCTTTCATTCTCTTGGCTATTGACATTGAGTTCTTCCATGCCCAATTATTGTAAAGACTATTTTGTCCCAGTTCAGAGGATTTGGGGGCCTTGTCAAAAATCAGTTGGCTGTAGATTTGGTGGTCTGTTTCTGAACTCTCAATTTGATGGCATTGATCAATGCTTCTGTTTTTGTGCCAGTACCATGCTGTTTTGACCACTGTGACTTTATAGTAGGTTTTAAAGTCAGGAAGTGTTACTCCTCCCACTTTGTTCTTCTTTTTTAGGATGCTTTTAGCTATTCACGGTCTCTTTCCCTTCCAGATGAGTTTGGTAATTAGCTTTTCCAAATCTTCAGTGTAGGTTGTTAGAAATTTGATTGGTACCGTATTGAATCTGTAGATCAACTTTGGGAGAATTGACATCTTAACTATATTTAGCCTTCTTATCTGTGAGCAGAGGATGTCTTTCCATCTATTTAGATCTCTTTGATTTCTTTTAGCAATGTTTTGGAATTTCTCTGTACAAGTCCTTTACATCCCTCATGAAGTTCATTCCTAAGTATATCATTCTTTTAGTTGCTATTTTAAATGGATTTTTCTCCTTAACTGACTCCTTAGTTAGCTCATTGCTTGTGTATAGAAATGTTACTGATTTTTGCACATTAATTTTATATCCCACCACCTTGCTGAATTTGTTTATTAGCTCAAGTACGTTTGCTGTAGATTTATCAGGATCTTCCAAGTATAGTATCATATCATTTGCAAATAATGGGAGCTTTAATTTTTCTTGTCCAACTTGGATGCTTTTTATTTCTTTGTCCTGCCTGATTGCTCTAGCTAGAACTTCTAGCACAACGTTGAATAATAGTGGTAACAGTGGGCATCTTTGTCTTGTACCTGATCTTAGGGGAAGGCTTTCAGTCTCTCTGCTTTGAGTACAATGCTGGCTATCGGTTTTACATATATTCCCTTTATCATATTGAGGTAGTTACTTTTGATTCCTATCTTTTGGAGTGTTTTTATCAGAAAGGATGCTGAATTCTGTTGAATGCCTTTTCAGCATCAATTGAGATGATCATGTGATTTTCCCTTTTGATTTTTTAATGTGCTGTATTACATTAATTGATTTTCTAGTATTGAACCATCCTTGCATTCTTGGTATAAACCCCACTTGGTCATGGTGTATAATTTTTTACTGTGTTGTTGGATTCAATTTGCTAATATTTTATTGAGAACTTTTGTATCTATATTCAGGAGGGAGATTGGTCAGTAGTTTTCATTTCTTATAGCATCTTTACCCGGTTTTGGCATTAAAATGATATTGGCTTCTTAAAATGAGTTAGTAGAGTTCCTCTTCCCTCAATTTTTTGGGAAAAGTTTGAGCAGAATTGGTGTTAATTCTTTCTGGAATGTTTGATAAAATTTCCTTGTGAAGCCATCTGGCCCTGGGCTTTTCTTTGTAGGGAGAGTTTTGATGACCGATTGAATCTCTTTACTTCTGAATGGTTTGTTGAGATCTTCTGTTTCTTCCTGAGTCAGGGTAGCTTGTTTGTGTTTCTCCAGGAAATTGTCCATTTCATCTAAGTTGTCTAGTTTGTTGGCATACATTATTTTGTTGTTCATAGTATCCTCTTATGATTTCTTTTATTTCTTCAGGGTCTGTGGTAACACATCCCTTCTCATTTCTGATTTTGTTTATTTGCATCTTCTCTCTTTTTTCTGTCAGACTTGCTAGTGACCCATCAATTTTATTGATTTTCTCAAAGAACCAACTTTTTGTTTTATTGATTCTTTCTATTGTTCTTTTGTTCTCCCATTTATTTATCTCTGCTTTAATCTTTGATATTTCTCTTATACTATTTACTTTGGGGTTAGTTTGCTGTTCTTTCTCAAGTTCCTCCTGGTTTGCTGTTGAACCCTCAATTTTTGCCCTTTCTTGTTTTTTAATATAGGCATTTAAGGCAGTAAGTTTCCCATCTAAGCACACCCTTTGCCATATCACACAAGTTCTGATAAGTTGTATTCTCATTTTCATTCATCTCCAGATAGCTACTGATTTCTCTAGCAATTTCTTCTTTGACCCACTGGTTGTTTAAAAATGTGTTATTTAATCTCCATATATTTGTGAATGTTCTCATTCTTTGGTGGTTATTGAGATCCAGCTTCATCTCATTGTGATCAGAGAAAGTGCTTTGAATAATTTCAATATTTAAAAATTTTTAAAGACCCGTTTTGTGCCCCAGCATATGATCTATCCTGGAGAATGTTCCATGAGCACTAGAGAAGAATGTATAACCTTGTGCTTTGGAGTGTAATGACCTATATATGTCTGTTAGGTCTAATTTATTTATCAAGTTATTTAACTTCTCTATTTCCTTGTTGATCTTCTTTCTGGTTGTTCTATCAATAGAGGAGAGTGGTGTATTGAAGTCTCCTACTATCATTGTTGAAACATCAATCATTCCCTTCAGTTTTGCCAATGTCTGTCTCATGTATTGGAGATCCTTGATTGGGAGCATAACCATTTATTATTGTTATATCTTCTTGGTAAATTGACCCTTTAATTAGTATATAGTGTCCTTCTTTTACTCTTATGATGTCTTTACATTTAAAGTCTATTCTGTCCAATATTAGTATAGCTACTCTTGCTTTCTTTTGGTTACAACTTGTGCAGAAAATCTTTTTCCATCCTTTCACTTTCAACCTATTATATCTTTGTGCCTTAGATGAGTCTCTTGTAAGTAGTATATAGCTGGATCATGTTTCTTAACCCATTCTGCCAATCTGTATCTTTTAAATGATAACTTTAGTCCATTAACATTCAGAGTTATTACTGAAAAGGCATTTCTTGATTCCACCATCTTATTTTTTTATTTTATTTGTAAGATCTATATATTCTTTCCTTCTTTCTTTTTGTATTCTTTAAATTACCCTTAGTGGTGCTCTTCAATTCTGTGCCATCCTCCAGACCTCCCTCTCCTGTCTTTTTTTTTCAGCAGGTAAAACTCCTTTTAGTATTTCTTGTAGGGCCAGTCTCTTGTTGACAAATTATTTCAGGACTTCTTTGTCTGTGAAAACTTTAACCTCTCCCTCATTTTTGAAGGACAATTTGACTGGGTATAGAATTCTTGGCTGGAAGTCTTTCTCTTTCAGGATCTTGAGTATATCATACCACTGCCTTCTCACCTCCAGGGTGTTAGTTGAGTAGTCTGGACTTAGTATTATTTGATTTCCCTTGTATGTAGTAGATTTTCTCTTGCTGCTTTCAGTATTTTCTGCTTCTTTTCAACATTTGACAGACTGATAGTATTCTGTTTGGAGTTCTTTGGGCTTCTTTGACTTATATATTTATGTCTTTTATGAGGGTTGGGAAATTTTCCCCCATTACATCCTGAACTACTCTTCCTAGCCCTTTACTCTTCTCTTCTCCTTCTGGGACACCAATGATTCTTATATTCAGATGCTTTCTTTTGTCTATCATTTCCCTGAATACCCATTCAATTTTTTCCATCTTTTTTGCCATTTGCTGTTTTGAGTCTTCAAAGTCAATTATCCTGCCCTCTGTATCACTTATTCTTTCTTCTGTCTCTTCAAATTTGGTGTTGTTTGCCTCTAGTATGTTTTTTATTTGGCCAACAGAGTCTTTAATCTGCATGATTTCAGCTATTTTTCTATTTATTCCTTCAAATTCCTCTTTGTGATCTTTCTCTGTCTTCTTGATCTCTTTTATGTCATTTGCTATCCCACTTATTCTATTAAGTGTAGTTATATGAACATCTCTGACTAGTTGTTCCAATGTCTGTGTCTCTTCTGGTGTTTTAATTTGGTCATTAGGCAGGGCTTTATCTGTCTGCATTGTGGTATGCTTAGTGATTTTCTCCTGTCTTCATCGCATGTAAATATCTTGATCAATTAACTTTGGAAGTTGATTTCTTTCAGTACTCTAAGGCCTTGTGTTTGCAGGATGGTTGTAAAGCAGGGAGCAGGGCACAGGGTGGACCACTCAGTATGATGATTTGTTTCAGGGCAGGTAAGGGCTCAGGTTGGGGATGTTACGCTGATGCTTGTGAACGTGGGTGCCCAGTGGCCAGGGAGATATATCTGTGTGAGTGCACTGGTCTGGGGGGCATAACCCTGGTGTGCATTGATCTAAGGCATGGAGCCCTTTGTGCGCATGAGTAGAGCTGTGGCAGCAGGTCAGCATTACACCTTCATTATTGGGAGCAGATATGACCTGGCTGTGCAGGTCGGCACTTTCTCAGAGCTGGGAAGCCAGACTGAGGTCTGTGCACACGCGCGGTTCTAGGACTGCTGTAAAGTGCAGTTCCCAGAGCTGACGGACATGACTGGGGGCCCATGTGCATGAGTGGGCCTGGGAGTGCCATAAGGGCATGTGCTAAGCTCAGGGAGGGTGGGATAAGGCTGTGCAATACTATGGGCAGGGGTCCAGGGTAGCCTAGGTATAGAGGTTAGTGCCCACAAACTTTATGTGCTGGTAACAGCCTGCGGGGAACAGGGAGGGGAAGGTAGTGCTTGGGAGGGGTACAGGAGAGGTTGGTTGTATTTGGGGTGGGGGTGGGGGGCAGGTACGTGCACTGGGGACTGGTGGGGTGGGGGCACCTGGAGTGTGGGGAATGGGATAGGGTGAGGGGTTCAGGTGCATGGGGTATGGGGTGAGTCGCTGGTCATGCGGCTGCACTGGTGAGGGTAGCGTGCTCAAGGAACGTGGCCTGGCTTACTTCCTAGTTCTGTGTTCCTGTCTGTGCACTCCCGCGGACTCTGCAGCTCTGCGCCAGGCTCTAGCATTCCACCTCTCAGTTCTTCAGCCTCCACAGTGAGGGCTTCCCCATGTGGTGCAGCAGGCTCTCCCAGGTCAGCTGCACTCCCAAATCCCCACCTCAGTTGCCCTCCTGTCCCTTCTCTACCTTTTTCGTGGAGCAGGGCTAATCTGGAGCCACTCTAGTTGGCCATCTTAGTGGAAGTCCTCGAGATTGATTAAAATTTAAGAAGTTCACAGATTCAGTGAGAGAGCTGGAGACACCAACTGCAGACTTAGCTTTCTGGGACCTGATAAGGAGGGCAAATGCCAGGAACTTGATTCACTCCAACAGCTGCAGGCTGGCAAAGGAGTGGAGAAAGGGTCCTGTAACATCCTCACCCAGCTCAGCCCCCTGCTTTTCTTCTCTAGTATTAAAGAGATCAAATGATTTTTGAGTCATGGAGAGGATACACTGGGATGAATGTTAAAAGATTTCACATTTATCATTTTTTGCCCCAAGAAAGTATTGTATAAATTAAGAATGGCCTCCTTTCTATCTATAAGCCCTGTCTTGTGTCCTGGCAGTATTTTGTAATTATTCTGAGCCCACATGGAGAGTCAATATCATGCTTCATTATAAACCTTTTCCAAAGGAGAGAGGTCTTTGTGATTTGGGAGGTACTTGTAAAGCTCCTGATGTCCACCTCCAGAGTATTGCAAAAGCCTCCCAGACAGTCACCCTGCCTGGTCAGGGCTCTCCTCCCTCTAGTCTATCTCCCTCTTAGGTCACCAGAGTGATCTTTCTTTTACAAAATCTTAGGAAATGGGTGGGCAGATAGAATGATGTAACCACTTTGGGAAGGGTCTGGAAGTTTCTTATAAAACTAAACATATATCTACTTGTGATGGTTAACTTTATGTGTCCACTAGTTTGTAGTGTCCAGCTGTTTGTCAAGCACTGGCTTGGAGGTTACTGTGGATGTATTTTGTAGATGGGATTAGCATCAACAATGTAAAAAGTAAAGAGCCTACCCGATCAGTTGAAGTCTTTGAGAGGAAAGAACTGAGATTTCCAGAAGAAGAAATTCTGCCTCAAATTGCTCATCTATTTCTTCTGAGTTTCCATCTTGCTGGCTTGCCATATAAATTTTGGAATGTAATCCCCACAATCCCAGGAGCCAACTAGTTAAAACAAATCTATCATCTATCGATCTATATCTATCTATCTATCTATCTATCTATCTATCTATCTATCTATATCTATCTATCTATCTATCTATCTATCTATCTATCTATCTATCTATCTATCTATCTATCTATCTATCTATCTAACTATCTATCTATCATCTATCATCCCCCACTGGTTCTATTTCTCTGGAGGACCATGACTACCCTGTGGTCCAGCAATTGCACTCCCAGGAAATACAAAATCTTATGTCTGAACAAAGGCTTGTATAAGAATGGTCATAGCAGCATTTTTCATAATACTCAAAGCACTGGCAACAGCCCAGGTGTCCATCAATAAGAGAATGGGAAAATTCCACATGATGGAACACTACTCAGCAACCAAAGGAACGAACCACTGATAAATGCAGTAACAAGGACGGATCTCAAAAATGTTATACCGAGTGAAAGAAGTCTCACTCCAAAGAATGCATATTGTATGATTCCATTTACATAACATTTTGGAACAGGGAAAACTAATCTCCAATGACAGAAATCAGAACACTGGCTGCCTCTAGAGTTGGGTGGCTCTGGAGATTGCCTGGAAGGGGGCATGAAGGAAGGTTCTGGGGTGATGAAAATGCTCTGTATCCTGATAGGGGTTTGTGTTTCACATGGTTAGACATTTTTCAAAACTCATCAATGAGTGCTTTTAAAATTTGTGCATCTCATTGTATTAAATTTGACCTCAGAATAGAAACTGTACATAAATACTGAACAATAATTAATGCTATGCATGCTGAAGGTTTGGCAGGAAGTATACCGATGTCTACAACTAAAAATGCGTGAAAAAATTAGATGGATAAATAGATGCATGGGGGGATGGAGAAATAAGTGATACAGGAAACAGCAAAATTGAGGGTATGGAGAGATAAAGAGGTGAATGACAAAGAAATACGGCAAAGCATTAATTACTCTAATGGTCGGTGCATGGCTGTTCACTGTGCAGTTCTTTTAAGGTAAGAACTGTCTTGAACACTCTCTATTCTCAGGGCTTAGCACTATGCCAATATGAATTACTCGTCAGGAATTTTTCTCATTAAGTCATCATAATAATCTTAGGAGAGATTTCATCACCGTAGGCTATAGATGAGAAAACAGACGTTCAGAGAGGCTAAAATAACATGCACAAATTCATGGAATTGGTTAGCACAGATCTGATCCCTGGCAGTCTGCCTTTGGCACCACCCATGCTTTACTCATGTCCCCAAGCACTAAGGTTGGCTCACAGTCCACCCTTTTATAAATAGTAGTATTTAGGTTCTGGGAATTAAGGTTGGAGAAATAAAAATGTGTTTCTCTAGCTGTAGTCTGTGAGGACTTACAAAGGCTGGTTGATTTTGGTGCGGTGCATTTTGTTCTCTTACTTACATTGCTTCTGCTGTTTTTCTTTGAGCATTTCAACATTGAGATAAAGTAATTCTTAATCTTGGGGCACTTTAGTTTGTGACTTGTTTTGAGAACCATTCACACCCCCCCACCTTAAATTTGTGACGTCATATATTTAACTGAATTCTGATGGCATAATGAAAGCCAATGGGAGAAAGGATTTGATTTATAGAAATGTATTTTCCAGGTGACCTTTCAGGAATATAGTTTTAACTATATTTATTTTTATCATAATCCCGAGGTATAGACAATGGTATTAATTTTCTATTTATAGTCTTGATGTAAAGCTTCCTTTTGAAATTAAAAGTTTTAAGCAAAAACATAGTCAATTGAAAGAAAGTATTAATACTAGGAGTGAAAAAACTACTTAATAAAATCATAAAGTTTTTGCTGAATCTATCACTATGCCTGTGGTAAAAGTAGTTCATGCTCATTTTAAATAACGAGACTCAAGAGTGAACAGAAAATTTTTTTCCCACTTAAAGGAAAAGAATACTGCACCTTCTCTCTCTGCACCTCTTCTTTCCTCCCTTCCCTCCCTCACCTGAGCTCCTGTAACACATCCAACCTTGCGCTAGCTACCGTGCTTGCCAATCACAGTCACAGTCCAACAAAGTTTCAGATATCCCTTCCACCGGGCAGAGTTGTTGCAGGGATGCAGCCATGGAGCATTGAACTACATTTCCCAGGCTCCCTTGCAGCTAGGTGGTATTCACGTGACTGAGAAATGGCCAGTGGAGTATGCTGGGGGAAGCAATGGGGGCTGCTTTCCCAACAGCCTGGCTCTTAAAGGATGAATTAGAAAAATTAGACTCCTTCACCACAGTTATCTCACTTCATTATATTTGTTGTTTCAGTGATCAGAAACCAGTTAGAAGTAGCTTAAGGAAAAGGAAAGGAACAGGATGTCAGTGGGAGAGAGGACGGTTAGAGCACTAACTTTAAAGGTATCACTGAGACAGGCAGGTGCTTTTGGGAGATCAGTAATGTACTAAAAATACCAAATCCCATATGAAAAGATTATTCTTTTTCTAAATCTCTATAAATCCTGATTTACATTAGGAGAAAATCTTGATTTAGGGATGTCTTAATGCCTTTCTGACATGCCTCTATCTTCCATATGTGATGATACCTAGTATTTATATTGTTTTAACTATACTTATTTTATCATAATCCCTAGGTATAAAAAATGGTATTAACTTTCTATTTATAGTCTTGATGTAAAGTTTCCTTTTGAAATTAAAAGTTTTAAGCAAAAATGTAGTCAATTGAAAGAAAGTATTAAATAAATGGTAGTTGATATAATATGAAGATTGGTTAAAATAAAGATAGCATTTTGAGGTGGATAAATTGGGGTTCCTAGGTCAGGAAGATGCTGGGCTGTCTGTCCCATAGAGCTTGGCCTCAGGAGCCAGGGAATGGGAAGAGAATTTTCAAAGCCCTCCAATCCTGCTCCATCCCTGCTTCTCTTCACTCATGTATTCCATTCTCATCTCTCCCTATAGGTCAGCTTTATCACAGGGGAAAACTGGTATGGCAAACACCAAGCCTTGGTGGGGAGGAGGGTAGACCAGAAATATCCTGCCCTCAAGCCGGAACATAAATTAACAGAGCCCTCCAGGAAAGCCCAAATTTTATAGCTACTATGGGAGAGATTGACTGACTTGGCTTTTAGTGTTAATTTCATATTCTTTAGGAATGAGATCTTTGGACCAAAGGGATCAAGTGCTCGTCTATGCACCAATAACTTGTGTCCAGAGAGAAAAGATGATATTGGAGGTAAATGGTTTCTCTGCTACAGTCATGTGGTTGCAGGCAGGAGTAAGTTGGGGGAAAAAAAGGGACAACAAGAAACAATGAATGGATTTGACATTAAAAAGGGAGGCTTCTCTCTCATTGAAGACTTCTGCTGGAAAAGTTAATATAGATCAATGGTAGCCTGAGAGAAGATATTTGCAATATCTTGTATCGACAAATTATTGACATCTATGATATATAAATTCTACAAATAAATTTATAAAGAAAAGATAGAATGCAATAGGAAATTGGGCAAAGAAGATGAACAGTTCTTTCCCAGCAGAGGGGATCCAAATGTTGCCAGCGTTGGTTTCCCAGGTTCTTGGCCATGCTGTGAGAAAGAATTCAAGGGCGCTGCACAGATCCAGCAAGCAGGCAGAAAATTTGTTAAGTGCACATGCTTAACAAATGGGCATGAGGGCACTCTCACAAGAAGACAAAGGTAAGAGGCGAGAAGCCCTGGTACTGTTGGGTGATCTTTTATTGCTTAGCTTTACTTATTACCCCCTCTCCCTCCTTGTTTGTGGCTCTTCCTCCTATCCTCTTTTCTCTCCAGGGTGATAACTGGTTGATAGTGCATCTGGGTGGGTTGGCTACTGCTGGGTATTTTGCACAGATGGGTAGATCCAGGCAAGTTGTTTGTGCAGGACAGGTTTTCCTGACCTTGTTTAAACTTTCTTGCCCAAGGCTTCTTCATGGTATCTTCTCTCCCCTCTCAAGTCCTTGCTCTAGCCTGCCTCACAAATGGCTAAGCAATATATGAAGAAAAGTTCAAGCTTAGTATTAATGAAGGAAATGGAAATGAGAATAATAATGCAATGATCAATTTACATCTACTGGCATGGTAAACATTAGTATGTGAGGATGCTAGTGAGGATGCAGAGAGACCAGAACTCTCCTGCCATCAAGCTGGAACATAAATTAGCAGAGTCCTTCTGGAAAGCTATCTGCAACATTTAGCAAAATTAAGCATGCATATACCATATGTCCCATTTTACACATTTCTAGGTGTACAACCTAGATAAATTCTTATCAAGATCTGCAAAGAAACATTTGCCGTGTGATCCTTGCTGGGCTCCATGAGGAAGTGGAGGAGAGGATTGAAGGAAATCTGTGTCCTCATCATTAGGGTCAAGAACAAGTAAAATACACTGCACTATACTAAGCAGCAGCCTGAAACTGCCAACTACATGTTGAGACAGCTGTAGGGGTAGATCTCCATGTAATAAGGTGGGAAAGCAAATGAAATGAATATCATGATAAGATTTACTTCAATTAACATAGATTACACACAAAGCAACAGTATTTGTTAAATACGAATTGGTGCATATTAAAGGGCATAGATGAGACACATTAGAATGGGTACCAAGGAGGGAGGGTAAGGGTAATAAAGGACCAGGAAAACATCTTTCTTACTTATTTATTTATTTATTTTTATGCATGGGCAGGGACCAGGAATCAAACCCGGGTCTTCAGCATGGCAGGTGAGAAATTTGCCACTGAGCCACTGTCGCACCACCCAACAAGGAAAACATCTTTAATGAAGAAAAGGGCAGCAAGACAGACAAGCAAAAGGGATGAATGACCACTAGGTTCCTAATGGAGTTGATGACTCCAGCAGCCTAAACTGCGTATGCATCAAAGACAGGAGAGGGCTGGGACAGAGAACAAGTCAGGGGGCTCTTATAATAATCTGGGTGAAGGAAGCTAAGACTTGAACTAAGCCAGTAGCAGTGGAGATGGAAAAAGGTTGATTTATTTTCACTGATCTATAGGAGGAAGGTAGAAATGATGGGATGTGGTGACACTGAATGTGGCGAGTGAGGGAGAGGGAAGAGCTTAGAATTATTTCCATGTTTCTGGACACCTAGGAGACAGTGCTGGTATTACTAGGATAGGGAACCCAAGGGGAAAGCCAGGTTTGGGGTGAAAATAATGAGTTCCCTTTTCATTGTCATTACATGATGGAATCATTGGTGTGTCAATGATGAAATGTGAGAATGTTTTATTACAGATAAACATCTGGGCAACCTGTTTGAGCAGATTCCCTGCTTAACATTACTCACATTGCTATGCTAAATTAGCTTTTTAAAGAAATGATAAGAAATAGTCATGAATTTCTGGACTGAAGAAGAGAGCAAAAAATATTTGCATTCCTTTGGAGGTCAAAATTTGGGCAGATCCAACCTGGATAAGAGGCTTTCATTTGAAGTTTGAATGGAAATGCTGGAGTTTGTTTTTAAATATCTGAGTTATAAACTGGGATTTATTGATTCCAAATCATGGTGAATATCAATACTTTAGGGCTTCCCTCGTGCAATACCAGGGTTTATTGAAGGAAATAAATATGACAGTGGCAAAAATGTCATTTTACAAACTCACGATTCAAATAGTCATTGGCAACTGTGAGGACAGAGGGGTGAGAGATACTGACTTGACCAGATAGAAGGAATCTCCCCATCGACAACAAGAATGGCTTTGAATAAGACTCATCTTGGGGTGGCGCAACAAGCTCCAAAGGGTCTTGCCAGATGGTGGGAGTAGAAGAGAAGGAAAAAGCAGGGGAAAGTTCCTGGACCAGCTGCCAAGAACACTGGGGCTCCAGTTCTGCCACAAACTCCCTGGGTGGCCATAGAAAAGTCACCCCCTATCCCCATTTACTTCTCTGAGTCTCATCTATTTCCTCATTTGTAAAATGAGCTGGTTCAATGATAGGTCTCTGAGTTCTTCCCCTACTCCCCGTCAGTGCCCTCTGCTCCACCCCAATATTTTGCGTACCAAAACCATGTTCTGAGGCAAGTTCACATGTGTGCAAGCTTTAACAAAAGAATTTCCTACTCAGGATCTCCCTGGGTCCCTCACTGCATACCTGTAAAGCCAAGAAAAGTGAAATGATTCTCCAGGGCTATGTAGATCAAAAGGTGACCAACTGTCTCAATTTGTCTGAGCTGGTATCATTTTCAGCATTTGAAGTCCCTCATCCAGGGAAACCACTTAGTCCAAGACAGTTGGCCCTCTTAGGGAAGTGTGGTATGGCTTTAAAATCATGTCTGTCATTTTTCAAATCTTCTGCTCTTGTTAAATAAATATTGTGCCTTCTGCTCAGAAGTGTCACTTCTCTCTCTCTCTCTCTTTCTCGGTCTCTTTCTGTATGCCACCTCCCCCTCCCATCCCCTAGAAGATCCCTAGAAATCCTTGTAGCATCTTTTTGAAATTTAGCTTAGAATTGAAACAGAATGTCAGAGTCTGGCTTGTGGTTCACCAAAGCCTTCATTTCCTTTTTCTTTCTGAGACCACAGCCAGACTGAATTTCCCAGCCTGCTTTGCAGACAGGTGTGGTCATGTGACTGAATTCTGGCCAATGGAAGATGGGCACATCACTTTCTGGCCTGGGTCATCAAAAGCTCTTATCCCATGCCTCTAGTTTCTGTTCCCATCCTCCAGCTGTATGTAGCAGGCAATAAGTACCTGGAGGAAGATATATATATATATATATATATTTGGCATGGGCAGGCAGCAGGAATCGAACCTGGGTCTCTGGCATGGCAGGCGAGAACTCTGTCTACTGAGCCACTGTGGCCCCATCCTGGAGGAAGATATTGATGCGGAATGGAAGGAGCCTGGGTCCTTGGGTCATTACTAGTGGGGACCATTGTTAGGAGATGATCCTCTATAGGGGTTTCACTTCTCTGAATGTCTTATGAATAGAAGAACTGACAGCTTTTGTTCCCATCTATTTTGTCAAGGATGTTTGGATAGTGAGTAGTCTTGGGAGATAAAGACAGTGTCTACTTCTGGAGCAGAGGTCAGATTTGCTTACTACTTAATATAATGATGTTTCCCTCCAGGGTAGAGCTCAAGCAAAATTACCATGCTTTATGAAAGATTCAGATTCCTTAAGCTTAAGGCTGATCATCTGTGATCTAAACCCACTATGCAGCATCTACCTGAGCCACTCATCATTGCTGCTGTAGGTCTTGGGGGTAAGGTGTTTGAGTGACAAAATTCTTTGTCTTTGCACCAGGAGTCTTGTACTGTCTTCCAACATCCATGAAATGGTGGCAGGCCAACTTGTTAGCTTGCAAGTAGGGTAAAATCTTACACCCTTGCAGCTACCCAGAAAATCTATACATCCAGGTGCACCCACTTTGAACTTCTGTGTGAATAAGCAATAAGTCTTTATTATAATGAGCCACTGAAATGGTGGGGTGTATGTTATAACAGTTGATCTATGCTGACTAACAAAATGATCCGGAAGAATTCGCCAAACCCCATTTCCTCACCAGCACTTTCCAGGCCAGAGTGTGTACTGTGACTAAGGCAGAGAAGTTTAGTGCCTATGGAATCAGGCAGACTAGGTTCAATTCTGGTGCATTTACTACCCCAATCCAGGAGACAGCGGTCCAGCATCTGCTGGACTTGAGAATGAGCCTGGTACCCATCTGGGCACATGGCAGAGCTTGGGAAATTTCAGTCCTTGTCCCCATCCCCACTCCCTCTTCCCTCTTTGAAGACCAGAGAGGCAAAGGGATGTCCCCTCTCTGCCATGGCCTGCATTCAGCCCTTGGAGTTTGCTACTGTGTGGGTGAAGAAGACAGTTGTGCATTTGAAGGGAAGGGCAATAAATCCATCTCCAGCAGGGATATAAGATTAATGATTCACAGCATCAGCACAAAGGTGGCAGCTCTTTGGATTCAGGTAACAAACCCCAGCAGATGGTGTTTAGAGAGTGTCTTAGAGGTGAATGCTTGTTTGGATCCTGCAAAAAAATAGCTCTCATTGGCATTCACCTTTATTCATGGCTGGAATTGAGGCTGTTTTCTGGCCTATGGATATCTGCTAATTGGGTCAAAGACAAATCCTCAATGGAGTAGCTGCAAGGAACAGTTCTTATTCTTTTCTTTTCTTCTTCTTTTTTTATGTGTGTCTTTATATTGTTACTCATCTACCTGTACACTGGATAAAGGGTTGTCCAAACCTTGTCAGTTGCAAGGTTTATACAATCATGCAATCACACAAAAAAGCTATATAGTTATACAATCATCATCGAAGATTAAGCTACTGGATTACAAATATTTCCTCTGGCTATTCTAAAACACTAGAAACTAAAAAAAAATCTATATAATGAGTCAGGAGCCACAATCATTTGTTAAATCCTAATTTCTCAGTTACACCTCCTCCCTCACATTTCTTAAACTTCTGGGATATCTGGACAATGATCACTTTAACTTCTTCATGCTGGAAAGGAGTGTTGACCTTATGAAGTGGAGGAATGAAACTGGTTGATATCCTTGGAGAGACTGGTGCCTCTGGGTTTCAGGGCTTATCGAGCATAAGAATAATCTGGAGGTTTTGAGATTCTGAAAAAATAAACTTACTAACTAAAACTTTTACAGAGTCTTAGGTAGAGCCCAGTGTATTCATTAGGCTTTTCAGGAATACTGTTGGTTGGGGGTTGGCATACTGTGGTTATTTGCAAAATCTGGCAAATATTCTGAAGTTGGACCTTCAGAATGACCTCTTGAATCTATTTGAACTCTCTCAGCCATTGAAATTTTCTTTTGTTTCATTTCTTTTCTCACGCTTGGTTTAAAAGGCATTGCCAATCCCATGCTGTCAGGGCCTGGCTCATCCCTGGGAATCATGTCTCACGTTGTCAGGGAAATTTACACCCCTGAAGAGTTTTCTTTCGAACACACCAAATCTAATCATTGTCCACTCCCCAATGTAGAACCCCTGTGGCACTCACTGCACATTGGATGAGGCTCAAACTCACCCTTATCACTCCTACTTTCTCTCCTGCGATTGCCCCCACCCTCCACCCTGAACTCCAGCCATAGCTGTGAACAAGTCAAATTCACAAATCTGAGCCTTCTGTCCATAAGAACCAACTCTACCAAATCCCTCTGTCGGGATCCCATATCACTCACCTCCTCTACTATTGTGTCTCTTGTAAACTTTGCTTCAGCCACACCAACTTTCTTTCTGCCCTTCAGATATACCCAGCTGGCTCTTGGCTTGGTGAGAGTCTCGGAAGACTTCTTGATGGGAAGCTGTGAGCTGAGTTCTTGTGCATTCACTGAGAGCCACTGGACCTGTTATTGCCAGTGACAGCACTCTGCTCCCATCCCTGCGCCAGGTGCCTTCTCCTCATCAAGGAGTTCGTGCAAATGTTACCTCCTGTAAAAGCCTTGGCTGAGCAGTCTAAATAAGGCACAGTCTCCTGGGCCACTCATCACCTTGCTTTATTTCCTGTCTGCAATGTTTTCCTCCTCCCTTCCCCTCTTCGCCCAACTTACTGAGCTTCTTTGATAATGCCAAATAATTAAATCACTCATCACTCATGCATGCATTTGGACAATAAGTATTTACGAAGCACCCTGAGCTGTGTCAATCACTCCTCCTGGATTTGGAGACCCAGCAGTGAACAGGACAGGCAGGGTTCCTGATCTCAGGAAGCCTACGTTAGAAACAACAAACAAACAAAGTCAGCAGATAAGCCAAGGGCTGTGACTGGAAGTGATGGCGGTGGGGCAGAAGGGCCCTACTTTTGGTGGAGGTGTGGGAGAGTCACTTGAGGTGAAGGAAGAAGGTCCAGCCATGACACGAGCCAAGGGAAAAGTGTCTCCAAGAGAGGGATCAGCAGGATCTGAGACTCTAAAACAGAAGGAGCTGGAAGGGTTTTGGTAAGTGCAGCAGGTGGAATTCACTGAATTCTACCCTAAAGAGAATTAATCCATTAACCCACTTTCCATCTGTGTTCCAGCAGCACTGCGCTTCCTCCTGTGGGAGCTCATGCCATATGGTAATTACCGATTGATGGGTTGTCTCTTCCATGGAACTGGGAGTGCTTTTAGGTTACGCTCCATCTGCAACATGCTGCTAATAATAATAGAAATTTTTCAAGCCTTATAGGAGGGAAATGGGTAGAATAAATGAGATAATGCATATAATTCTTTAGTGCTGTGCCTTTAGCACAGTCTTTGGAACTATAAATGCTCAATTGGTGATAACCATTAATACTGATAGCTACTTAGTCCCGACCCAGTCACGGGGGCTGACGTGGAGAAAGGGAGTGAGCCATTGGGAAGAATGCACACCAATGGGTGCAGCAAGTAAGCTGGTTCAACAGTAAATCATTGAGGTGCTCCGGGGGTGGTCAGCACCTGGCTGGGGGTTTCTGCTTCAAGGCCAATGTAGCTTCTAGGAACCCCAGTCCAAAAACTTAGTGCAAGGAACATTTTAAACTTCATTTGCTCTCATTTCTAGTCACTTCTATTTTTAACCCCCAAGCCAGGGTGGCAGACACTTTATCAAGGTTTTCCCCTACTTTTTCCTGGCATGGCATCTAAGTCCTGGAGGACTCAGCTTCTTGACAATTCCGGACCTGGCTCCTTTGGTCTTGGAAAATATTCACCCCTGACAGCATTCCACCTGCCTGGCCCCTGGTTATCCATCAGCATGGGCCATCTGTTCACTCAGTGAATATTCGTTAATTATGTAGTGAGTGTCATGGACTATCCTAGGTGCCGGGGAGGCTGATAGCAAAGAGACAAAGTCCCTGCTGTCGGAGCTTGCATTCTGATGGGGTGGGGAACAGCAGTTGAAAATAATTAAATAGATGTATCGGGGCAGTGAAGAAAAATAAAGTAGGATTACAGGATGAAAAGGGTGATTTTAGAAGAGGTACCCAGGTAGCATCTAAGCCGCACAATGGATGAATTAAAGGAGTAAGCTTCCTTTCTGCCTGGGAAAATTGCAGGGCATGTGCAAAGGCCCTGAGTTGGAGTGTGAGTCTGGCGTGTTGGAGGAACAGCCAGGAAGCCAGGGTGGCTGGTCCAGAGAGAGAAATGGGAGGAGGTCTGGCAGAGGAGGGCTCAGGTGTAAGTAGGTGAGGCCTCATAAATTACAGAGGGGCTCTGCACTTTATACTGAGTGATACTGGAAGTCACTGGAGGATTCCAAGCATAGAGTGCCATGATGTGTGTCTTAGCGGGATGACTCTGATCCAGGTAGAAAAACTATAGTAGGGTAAGGGGGAGGTATGTTAGAGACTCCTGCAACAGTGTAGGTGAGAGGGTGGTCCAGGCTGTGAGGATGGAGAAAAGTACCAAAGCAGAGAGTAAAACTAGTGGAGCAATGCACCATGCATGCATATTTCAAAGGATGAGCTCAGGATTTGCTGGGTGGGAAGTAAGGTATGTGTGAGAGAGAAAGAAAGAAAGAAAGAAGGAGAAGGGAAGAAGAGAGAGAGGGAGAGGGGGAGAGAAGGGAGTGAAAGTGGGGAAGAAAGAGAAAGGGAAAGCGGGAGAGAAGGAGGAGGAGGAAAGAGAAGGATGAATAAGAGAGAGGGGGGGACGGTGGGAGAGGAAGAGAGGGAGAAAGACAGAGACAGAGGGAAAGCTTCCTAGGATTTTGGCAGGAGGAATTGGAGGAAACAGCATGGGTTGGGGGAGGCCATCAAGAAACTAGAATCATACACTGTGGAGTCGCTAAGTCCTTTTCCTGTATGCTGAGCATCCCTGGCTCTCAGAAGTCATTCTGTTGCTTCCTGCAGCCCCTTGAACAAGGCCAGGTTCCCCAAATTCACTGTGTATCAGCTTCAGTGTTTTCTTTCACCACTCTGCCCCCACCCTGTCCCCGGCCTCCCTCTGGGAAGCATGCATGGGCAGGACCCCTCTCTCTGGGACCCCTCAAACACTTTCAAAATCTTGCCACCCTCCTGGGGTTCAGCCCTGGAGCAGAGATGGGGCTCTTTTGGGGGGAACCACCAGTAGGTCTTGATTCTCCGCTAACATCCTCTTCTGTACAGTCTGGAGACATGGGCTCTGATCTGAGGGGTGGAGGTTGTACAGGACGTGGAGACCCTGTTCCTATAGCCTCATAATTTCTCCTAAATATTTTGTCCATGTTGTGGGCTTTTTCATCCCCCTGAGGGTTTACATTTTTGCAAGTTAGAAGCCTGAAGCCTGGAGGCAGCTCCTGTTTTTCTCTGCTTTAATCTCATGTACAGCCAGAGGCAGCCAGGATCATGGTAAAAATATCAGTATATATTTTTCTAGATTCGGTGTTAGGATGAAAGCAGACTACACATGAGTACACAGGGGTGGGGCATCTCCACTCCTGACCTGCCCACAGTCCTGGGCTCTGGGGCTTTCCATTTCATACCCCTGTATCTCCTGTAGGTATCAAGGACATGCCCTCTGGATTAAGACTATGGCAGAAGGTTAAGAGATTCTATTGTCCTTGGTTATTGGAAAGGATTGTCCAGCTGAGGCAGCTCAGCAAGTCTCAGCCTCTCCAAGACTCCGCTGGACCATCCACAGGTAGGGTGCAGGCAGCTTCTTGGTGGGGGCTGGGGGCCTTGCTTAAGAATGGTGGTGCAGAGTGATTTGAACAGTGAATAAAAAAGTATTTGCAAAGTCCCCTTTGGGGAATCATGAGAAACAGGGAAAATTCAACTTCCCTTAGTTGAATTCGTGATATTCTCACAAGCAGTGGGGATAATCAAAGCTATAGGCTGAGCCCCCAGTCTTGGGGTTTGTTCATATGAAACTTAACCCCACAAAGGATACGTCAAGCCTACTTAAAATTAGGCCTAAGAGTCACCCCCAAGAGAACCTCTTTTGTTGCTCAGATGTGGCCCGTCTCTCCAGCCAACACAACAAGCAACCCACCACCCTCCCCCTGTCTACATGGGACATGACTCCCAGGGGTGTGGACCTTCCTGGCAATGTGGGACAGAAATCCTGGAATGAGCTGAGACTCAGCATCAGGGGATTGAGAAAACCTTCTCGACCAAAAGGGGGAAGAGTGAAATGAGACAAAATAAAGTGTCAATGGCTGAGAGATTCCAAACAGATTCGAGAGGTTATCCTGGAGGTTATTCTTACGCATTAAGTAGATATCACCTTGTTAGTCAAGATGTAATGGAGAGGCTGGAGGGAACTGCCTGAAAATGTAGAGCTGTGTTCCAGTAGCCATGTTTCTTGAAGATGATTGTATAATGATACAGCTTTCACAATGTGACTGCGTGATTGTGAAAACCTTGTGTCTGATGCTCCTTTTATCTACCTTATCAACAGACGAGTAAACATATGGAATAAAGATGAATAATAGGGGGAACAAATGTTAAAATAAATTTAGAGTGAAATGCTGGTGATTGGTGAGGGGGAGAGGTAAGGGGTATGGTATGTACGAATTTTTTTCTGTTTTCTTTTTCTGAATAGATGCAAATGTTCCTAGAAATGATCATGATGATGAATATGCAACTATGTGATGATATTGTGAATTACTGATTATATATGTAGAACGGAATGATCAAAAGGTACGAATGTTTGCGTTTGGTGTTTTTTTGGTATTTAAAAATTAAAAAAAAATTAATTAAAAAAAAGAATGGTGAGGTGTCTGGCTGTTTCCTGGTGCTGGTCTGCGCTTCTCAGTGTTGTCTTCCTTCGCCTTCGGATGTGGTATTTTCCTCTCCTTTTTCAGCCTTTTGAGGTCAGACTCTACCTTTCACTCCAGACCACATCTTCCCTCCATCATGTTTGGGGCGGGTTCAGGGGAGGCTTAACTGCTGCTTCCTTACTTTTCAAATCTACATCCATAGACTTGACTCTGTACCAAGCTTCCTGCAGGGCGCTCCTTTTTGATATCCCAGAACTTATTTTGGAGTCAGTAATGTGCACATCAGCTGTGTCTGTCCCATGGCCTTCTGTGATCCAAATTCCCTCCAGGCAACAGGGAGGAGGTCTTTTCCCTTCTAGAAACAGGTTCCTGCAAAACAGGATGGGGGCTAATTACCATATAAGCATTATTCTGTTCTTTGTCTAAAGTGCCCATAGAGTGGCTGACTCATAGCCGTGAATCAACAACCAATGATTCTCCTCACATTTTCCTTCCCTTCCGAAGGTCTTTTCCAGACTTGGGAGAATTCTGGGTTGTGTGAACCATCCAGTCCTCTTAGTCAACCATGGGCTTGGTTTGGATGGAGGAAGAGTGGAAAATGTTGAGTCAGACTAATGTAGCCCTGCCATGTGCTAATCACTCCCTTTGCCTCTGAACCTTAATGTTCTCATCTGTGAAGTGGGGATGATATTCTCTGCTTGAAAAGTAATTGTGAGAGTGCAACAAGCTGACATGTATGAAATCATTTTATAATTTTAAAGTGCTGTACAGGATGAGGCATTACACCTGAGAGCTGATTGATTACTTTGATATACTAGTTTGTCCTGAATAAACACATTACTTTAGCAGTTGAGCACTCATCTCATAGGCCTGGTGACCACAGCACTGGAGATGTAAGGGGATTCAGCTGGGGGATTTAGGGAAATATTTTCCCATAGTAAGAAGGAAGCACATGAAGACAGACTCTGCCCCAAGTCACACTTGCTCCCTGCTTTTCATCTTGGAACATGGATAAGAGAGCTCCAGATGCCTGGAGCTACTGCAGTCATCTTGCAACCATGAGGGAGACAAGAAAATCAAAGGGATATGGATCCATTCAATAACATTGTTGAACTGATACACCAGCTCTTGGCACTCACCTACCTCTTGACTCCTTCTAATGAGAGAGAAATAAATGTCCTTAGGGCAAGAGGCCACTGCAAGTGAGGTCTTCTGTCATCTCAGCTGAAATGCTCTTTTGTGGCATATTCCTTGATAGTCAATTAAATCCCATCATCCTCAAGGTGCCATTTAACCTCAAGTTCTTTTCCATCATTTTGGCCACTCCATTTCTCTGATAGGTTGAAGAAGGATGAAAAGGGAAGTCTGTTGCATGACATATTTTCCCTTATCTAACCTTGTGTGACCCTCACAAGAACCTTATCAAGTAAAAATTGTGATTGCCAAAGTGTGGACTCCAAACCCACTTTCCTTCTTATGTCTCCTCAAACATGTACCATGCTTATTTCTACCTCAGGGCCTTTGAACTTGATATTCACTCTTCCAGGTGTAGGCCCTACCTAGATGCAGATAGGCTCTCCTGCATGCCAGGAGGAGAGAGAAATGGGTTTGGTGAAAGGCCAGCCTGTTTTCTCCACAGGGGCTCTATGCCAGCCCACCTCATGACCCCCAGCCTTGGTGGATCCTGGTCTGCTGGGTGGCATGATTCTGTATTATGGTTGTGTGGCCAAGCATGAGGCCTTCTGTTTACTCTGAACTGATTAGAACATGACCTGTCAGTCTGCTAACAAACTTTGATGGAGTAAATTTTGGGTATCAGGCACTTTCCTAGGAAGAAAATACAGGTGAATGTCAGAGTGGCCAAGAACATGCTCATTTGCCCACCAGCATATCCATTTCACAGAGGTTTACTGACTGCTCACCCTACGCCCAGTGATAAGCAAATGGCCACAGCCCCTGCTGCATGGAGAGCACAGGTTAGCCACGTTTCATGATGGAGCCAAGATGGTCATTCTTTACCTACTAGTGTGGCTCTGAGTGAAAAACTCCACCTCTGTGTCTGTTTTCTCATCTGTAAAATGAGGGTGCACATTAATTTCCCCAGCTGCTACAATAAATACCAAACAATGGGTTTGGCTTATCGGTGGAAATTTATTGGCTTATGGTTTTGAGACTGAAAGTATCAAATTAAGGTATCAGAAAGGTGGTGTTTTCTCCCTGAAGACTGGGGCATTCTGGGGCTGGCTGTGGGTGATCCTTGGGTTCTTGGCTTTTTCATGATGTGTTAATGCACATGATGGCATCTCCTTCCTCTTATGGGTTCCATTGACTTCCGGCTTCTGCTCCTCCAGGTGGCTTTTTTTTGCGTAAAGCCTCCAGTAACAGGATTAAGGTCCACCCTCATTCAGTTAGGCCACACCTTAACTAAAAATAACATGTTCTAAAGGTCCTATTTACAGTGGGCTCACACCCACTGGAATAGATTAAGATAAGAACATTTCTTTTTCTGGGGCACATAACTCAACCTACAGATAATCATATGTCATGATTCAACAATATTGCACAGAAGGTACCTTGAATAATAGCTCCCTCACGGGTAGTGAATAACTGGGCTTTTCCTTCCTTTTGAAGAGCTGGCTCTTATAGAAGCTCACAATATCTGCTCTGAAGTTCCCATTTTAAAGCCAAAGGTTTGCAAATGATTGGTGCCAGAGGTGAGGGGAAAAGTGAGACAGCATTTAGACCTCCACCATCTTTACATGCACAGAAAGGAAAATAGTGTCTGAAGCAAGGAGTGAGAGGAAGGATTTTTAAAAAATATATATTTGATGCTAATATAATTAGCATGAAAGAAAATGGGTGACTTGTTCTTTTTACTATTGACATTTAGGAAAGACTGACTTTGGCAATGAGAAAGAGAAAACCCTGTCACACAATGTGACAGTGTGATTGTGTCTGATGCTCCTTTTACCTACGGTATGGATGGATGAGTAAAAAATATGGATGAAAAATAATTAATAGGGGGGACAAATGTTAAAATAAATTGAGAACATTGAAATACTAGTGATCAATGAAAGTGAGTACCCAGGACAGGACAGTTTTGTCCCCAGTATTTTTTTTTTTTTTTTGTCTTCCCCTTCTCCTGCTACCTCTCTCCTTTGAGTCTTCTGAGCAATAGTTGGTATAATGTAAGGAACTTGGATTTTTTTTTTTTTTTAATTTTGCATATGGGCAGGAGGCACCAGGGATCGAACTCCAGACCTCCAGCACGGCAGGTCGGAGCTCTGCCTGCTGAGCCACGGCAGCCGCCCAGGAACTTGGATTTTGATGTCAGGAGGAACTGGGATTTAGTCCCAGCTCTACCGTCTCTTAGATGTGAGAACTCAGGCAGATTGTTTGACCTCTCTGAGACTCTGTTTCTTCATCAGCAAAATGGAGATGATGGTGCTCACCTTCTGGGTTGAGTGATGCCATGGAAGTTGATAAAAGAAAAACTTTTCATGCAGTTTAAATCTCATAGCTTTATTCAGTAATTAATGAACTGAGTGGCATCTCCTTCAAAAAGTAGAAGGGAGCTCCACTGAGGAGTGGAAAAAGGGATCTCATAGAGGGCAAATGCTGAAGCAAGTGAGGAAGTGGCTGACATTCAGTTTCCATTTTACATGGGGGGGTCTTACAATGTGGGAAGCAAATATACATTGATTCATATGGTATGCTTGTCTAATTTGATAAGCTTTCTCTGATAGACCAAAACTAGTTGTACCACCAGTTGTTACTTATCAGCAACCCTACAGGTTGGGCTTCATTTTCTTGGAGAACCCCTGCAGGCCAATTGTTTTTGTCATCTGCAAAAGCCCTTCTTGGAAAAGGGTCTTCTCCTTACCCTAGTCATTTTATTTTACTTAACAAGATAAAACATCTGGTGTAAAGGAGTTGCCAAAATGTACTTATTCCAGCTCTTCCCTCTCTTGGAATCTAGACCCAGGCTAACATGCTAAAGGCAGTCAAATTTTTGTTATTTAAAAATCTCTCAGGCCCTCTTGGTTCCTAATTTCATTCTCATCTTGACTCCAGAAACCCTCATTCCTGCCTCTTCACTATCCCTGCTGTCTTACCTCTCTGGCCTCTTCCTAGACCCACTTCCTTAGCCTTCAATCTCTCCCCTCTCTCCTCTTCACCACACCAAAGTGATCTTTCTCAACTAGAAATCTGACTCTGACAGACTCCTGCCCAGAAGCTCTCAGAGCATCCTCTGCCATTTAAGATGAAACACACATCCATGCATGAACCCTGTGCTCCAGGTGTATCCTACACCAAATGAATCCTTGGTTCTTTACACCACTTCCTCATTCACCTGGCGAACTCCTACTTATCCCTCAAGGCCCAACTCAAGTGTCTCCTGAGGTAAGCCCTCCTGGACACCGCTGAAACAGAAATCCTCCCTTTTCCTGTCTCGTCCCTCTTATTCCTTGTTTATCTGCTGTCATGGCATTTATCGCATTGAATCGATGCCACCTGTGTACACACTTATCTTTCCCACCTGACAGAAATTCTTTGGGTGAAAGAAGCTAGGCTTTGTTCATTATTTATGTATAAATTAACTCAACTGGCATTTATTCAGCGTCTCATTCACCAGGCTATAGGAGGGGCCCTGGGAACTCAGTGGAGAACAAGACAGACAAGTTTTCTGCTTCAAAGGTGCTCACTCACTGCCCTTCCCCTCTCTACGTGGGACATGACTCCCAGGAGTGTGGACCTTCCCGGCAACGTGGGACAAAAATCTTAGAATGAGCTGGGACTCAGCATCAAGGGATTGATAAAACCTTCTCAACCAAATGGGGGAAGAGAGAAATGAGACAAAACAAAGTGTCAGTGGCTGAGAAATTTTCAACAGAGTCAAGATGTTACCCTGGAGGTTATTCTTACGCATTACGTAGATATCCCCTTTTCAGTTTAAGGTGTATTAGAGTGGCTAGAGGGAAGGGCCTGAAATTGTAGAGCTGTGTTCCAGTAGCCATATTTCTTGAAGATAATTGTATAATGATACAATGTGACAGTGTGATTGTGTCTGATGCTCCTTTTACCTACGGTATGGATGGATGAGTAAAAAATATGGATGAAAAATAATTAATAGGGGGGACAAATGTTAAAATAAATTGAGTACATTGAAATACTAGTGATCAATGAAAGGGAGTGGTAAGGGGTATAGAAAAAAATAGGGGGAACAAATTAATACATGGGGTAGATGGAAAAACTAGTGGTCAATGAGAGGGAGGGGTAAGGAGTATGGCATGTAAGAATTTTTTTCTATTCTCTTTTTATTTCTTTTCCTGGAGTAATGTAAATGTTCTAAGAAATGATCATGGTGATGAATATACACCTATGTGATGATATTGTGAGCCACTGATTGTATACCAAGTATGAAATGTTCATACGTTAAGAATGTTCGTGTTTGTATGCTGTTTTGTTTTATCAATAAAATATAGAAAAGAAAAAAAAAGGTGCTTATGTTCTAGCAGGAGAATACAGATGAGCGAGCAAATAAATGAGCCCACTGCTGCTGATAAGATCTATGGAAGGAAAAATAATCAGCAGGAGACAGTCTTGAGTGTGATGTGCTGGGAGTGTGTCAGGCGGTCTGGAAAGACCTCCCTGAACCCCCCAGTGGAAGGCACTAGAATTTCTGCTGAACAAAAGTGGAAGGAGGACGTGGAAGGATGGATGAACGTCTCTCTCCTTAATGCATGTGACTTTGCGACTAGCGGCAAACTCATTAGCCTGGTCTGCAGTGCTGCCCTTCTAGGTGAGCACCCCCACCCCCTTGGCCAATATGTTAACAGAATGACAGTGCTCAGATGAGATTCAGGTCTCAATAAAGCTGACACATATTTATCTTTCTCATCACAGCCACCGTGATTCCCCCACAGGTGGAAAGATCTAGAGGAATGTGTGGGAGCTAGAGGAAAGCGAGTGTGGGTTCAATATCAGGGAAAGCTCCGGAAAAATTAGTGCCACGTGACAGCCACATAATACCCATACTTCTCGCAAAAACCCTCCTCGCCTTCCTCTCGCCGCTTGCCATCCACAGCCCATCATGCGTTTCAATCTCCCCACTGCCTTGGGTGACTATGAGCCCTGCATATGGAAGGGGAGCTGAAGCCCGCAGGAGTGAAGGGGGTGTGCAAAGCTGCACAGCCCCACCGAACATTCGACCCACACACTGATTCTAAATCCGAGCTCCAGAAAGGGCTGCCTTGGGAGGTGGTGAGACTCTATTCATAGAGGGATGTAAGGAGAGGCTGAACATCCATCCCCTGGCAGAATTATGGGGGACACTGTGGGGCGAGAGGTAGGATGTGTCATCTGCCGCTCCCTCTAAGTTCTAGGGTCCTCACCGTGAAGCCGTGTGACAACCCACTGCAGTTTGCAGCACGGGTTTTCAGCAAGTGCCAGTTCCCTCCTTCCCATGGGGTCAGCACAAACAGTCCTCTGGCTGCACTCTAAGTGCGGGGCTGCTCGACCCTTCTGGCTGGGTTAGAAAGTTTTTTGACGGCTGATCCACGTGGTGGCATGTGGACTTTAAAATCTGATGAGCTCAGCCTCCCACAGACACATACCTGAGCCTTATTGCTACACCATTTGCCATCACTGCACTAAGACAAAGCGGTGTAAAAGATGGATTTTTTTTTAATAACCACTGGAGAGAGTTCTATCCGGTTTGCAGCCACAGCCAGCCCTCTCCTGGGGTGTCTCCAGTGTGAAGGGGTAAAGCAGGGGACTGTCCAAACAGACTTGTTCAGGGAGAATGTTGATGGCAAAGCTCTGAAGTCCAAAGCCATGGAGTCAGGCACCCGTGCTGATTTCCTGTACCATGCACCATTGTGACATCTCAGGAAGATGAATACCCAGAGATGACTGGAAGATACTTTATCCCATTCCGGCACCTTTGGCCTCTCTCAGACTCTGAAGGCTTTACCAGTGCAATATGGGACAGTGGATGGTATGGGGGATAGAGATTTTTGTCAATATCCAGCAGCAAAACAGAGTAACTCTGCTTTTGAAAGCACCCTGTGGCTTCAAGACATCAAGACACGGCCTCTCCAGGAAATGGTGCCTCTGGCTTCAGGACAGGCTTTCAGTGCCTGCCATGGGCAACATTTTTATTTTCTGAAAGTTTTTGAGGCTGGAGGTAAGAGCTGCCCACTCTCAAAACTCCTCTTGGCAGTGGCTTAAAGCAGTTTGTGTACTGGCTCCACTCCTTACTCACTGGGAGATCTCAGGTTCAGAGCTCCGCCTTCTGAGTCTCTATTTTCTCATCATCACTGGGTACAATATTTCTACATGTGAGGATTTGTGTATATATGGGGTTTTGTAGAATAAAATTTGGTGTGTGGTAATGGTTACTATTATAGCTGTCATTGCTGTTGTTACTTTTATGGAAAGCAAAGGCTGAGAATCCTTAACCTGAAATGCTTTCTCAGCAAAGTATTGATGTTGGATTTCAGGGGTCATGATATATAGGCTTCCTCTGGCAGATGTAACAAGCTAGAAGCATCTGTTTGGATGTGGGGCAAGAGCTTTGATTTTGTTATTACTTGGAAGTGAAAAAGAAACCCTTTTTAAATAATAATAATAACAGCCAATGTTTTGAACATTGAATAAATGCCAGGCACTGTGCAAAAAGCTTTCTCCTCCTTAACTCTTTTAATCTTTTCAACCACACTCTACATGTGCTCTTTTTTTTTCAGCTTTTTAAATTGTATAGTATAGCATATATACAAAGCAAAGAAATACAAAAGCAATAGTTTTCAACAAGTGGTTACAGGACAGATCCCAGAGTTTGTTATGGGCTACCATGCGATGCTCTCATATTCTTTCTAGCTGCTCCAGAGTGTAGGAGGCTAGAGGGCTTAAATATTTTTTTATCATCACAATCAACTTTTTTTTCACAAAACATAACATATATCCAACAAAGCTATGAATTTCAAAGCACAGCACCACAAGTAGCTGTAGAACGTATTTCAGAGTTTGACATGGGTCACAATTTCACAATTTTAGGTTTCTAGTTGCTCTAAAATACTGGAGACTAAAAGAGATAACCATTTAATAATTCAGTGTACATATTTGTTAAATCCTATCTTCTATGTATAACTCCATCACCTTTGATGTTTCCATACCTTTCTTTAGGGTTGTTTGGGCTATGGAATTTCTAAATTTTTGATATTGGAAGGGTCTGTCACTAATATGGGGTAGGGAGATGGAACTATCTGATGTTCTGGAGAGGCTGGGCTAGGTTTCAGGACTTATCTGGACCAGGGACCCATTGTAGGTTTCTGGAAAGTTACTCTAGTGCATGGAACCCTTGTGGAATCTTATATATCGTCCTAGGTGTTCTTTAGGATTGGCTGAAATGGTCCTGGCTGGGGGTTGGCAGGTTATGATAATTGCAAGCACTCCCTGAAACTTGTGTAAGAACAACCTCCAGAGTAGCCTCTCAACTCTATTTGAACTCTCTCTGCTGCTGATTTCCAGATCAAATAAACTTTTCTTCCATCGGTCTGAAGGAGTATGTGTGGTTCTAAAGTATATACACCGTCTTCCTCACCCCTATGTTCTGAATTACTTTAACCCCAACCTGTTTGGCTTCATTCTTATCTCTAAGTATCAGGTTATATACATAAAATAGTCTCTCAAAATCCAGAAATACTAATCACCACTCTGGACTTAATGTGTCTGCTCTAAAACCTTATAATCTAGGCCCCTGTTTCTTATAAGCATTTTCTAAAGGTGACCATACCATTGTTGTTCTTTTGTTTCTGGCTTATTTTGTCTCACCAAATGTCCCACATGTTCATTCACATCGTTGCGTGTCTCACGACTTTGTTCCTTTTTGTAGCAGAACAAACTTCATTCGTAAATATACATAATCGTCCACCAATCTACTCCTCCATCAGTGCATCCTTCAGCCACCTGTATTCATTAGACATCATGTAGAAGGCCCAAAGTCCACAGTCTATCAACATTCTCAGTTTTAGATAATTTCATTGTTCCCAAGAGGCAAAAAGCTGATAAACACACCCTCACCAAATAGGAAATCTAAACCTCCTCTTAACTCTTGTCCCCCCAATCCCCCCTCCCCGTTATTCACCTTGCTGTTGCTGTGGTAGTGTTAATGGTTTCCTTCTGAACATAGCTCATAGCATGCAATAGCAGTTTTCCCCCTGTACCCTGGACTTAAACACTCTTTATACAAGAATCATATCTTTGAAGTAATTCTTACAAGAACTCATTCATATTTCTATTGAGTCAGTGGGACACGTAGGTCTATACAACCCCTTTCAATCTTGTTCACCTTTAATATGGTAATATTACTTCTAGACCCACTAGAGAATCACCTTCACTCCTATCTATTGCTTTACATTGGAGTTCAACCTCATTAGCTAATGGCTCACCCTACTCTAGCTTCTATTTGTCTTTATTCTGTATTATATTCTGTCCCTTATATTCTGTATTATAAGCCTCTGATTATACCTTTATGCTGGTCATAAAAGTGGAATCATACAGTATCTATCCTTTTGGGTCTGGCTAATTTTGCTCAGCATTATGTCTTCAAGGTTCATCTTTCTTGTCATGTGCTTCAAGACATCATTTTATCTTACTGCTGCATAATATTCCATCATATGTATATACCACATTTTGTTGATCCATTCGTCTGCTGATAGGCATTTGTTTTGTTTCCATCTTTTGGCAATTGTGAATAATGTTGCTATGAACATCGGTGTGCAAATGTCTGCTTGTGTCATTACTTTCAGGTCTTCTGGGTATATACCAAGTAGTGCTATTGCTGGGTCATAGGGCAACAAGATATTTAGTTTTCTAAGGAACCACCAAACTGCCTTCCATAGTGCCTCCACCATTATACATTTCTACAAGCAGTGCATAAGTGTCCCAGTTTCTCTCCAACATTTATAGTTTCCTTTTTGTTTAATAGCCACCATTCTTATAGGTGTGAGGTGGTATCTCATTGTAGTCTTGATCTGCATTTCCCTTATAGACAATGAAAATGAGCCTCTCTTCATGTGCTTTTGAACCATCTGTATTTGCTCTTCAGAAAAGTGTCTATTCATATTTTTAGCCCATTTTATAGTTGGATTGTTTGTTTTCTGTTGTTGAGTTGTATGATTTCTCTGTATATACAGGAAATCAAACCTTTGTCCAATATGTGATTTCCAAATATTTTCTCCCATTGAGTTGGCTACCTCTTCACATTTTTGACAAAGTCTTTTGAAGGGCAGAAGCATTTGATTTTGGGGAGTTTCCATTTATCTATTTTTTCTTTTGTTGCTTGTGCTTTGGGTGTAAAGTTTAGGAAGCTATCTCCTATTACTAGGTCTTGAAGATGTTTCCCTACATTTTCTTCTAGAAGCTTTATGGTGCTAGTTCCTATATTTAGGTGTTTGATGCACTTTGAGTTAATTTTTGTGTAGGGTGTAAGATGGTGGTCCTCTTTCATTCTTTTGGCTATTGATACCCAGTTGTTCCATGCCCAATTATTGAAAGACTATTTTGTCCCAGATTAGAGAATTTTGGGGCCTTGTCAAAAATCAGTTAACCATAGATTTGGTGGTCTATTTCTCTACTCTCAATTTGGTTCCATTGGTCAATGCTTCTACCTTTGTGCTAGTACCATGCTGTTTTGACCACTGTGGTTTATAATAAGTTTTAAAGCCAGGGAGTGTTAATCCTACCACTTTGTTCTTCTTTTTTAGGATGCGTTTAGCTATTCAGGTTCTCTTTCCCTTCCAGATGAATTTGGTAGTTAGCTTTTCCAAATCTTCAGAGTAGGCTGTTGGAATTTTGATTGGTACTGTGTTGAATCTGTAGATCAATTTGAGAGAATTGACATCTTAACTATATTTAGCCTTCCTATCCATGAGCAGGAAATGTCTTTCCACTTATTTAGATCTCCTTTGATTTCTTTTAGCAATGTTATGTAGTTTTGTGTGTACAAGTTATTCACATTCCTAGGTAAGTTCATTCCTAAGTACTTGACTTTTTAGTTGCTATTTTGAATGGAATTTTTTCCTTAACTGACTCCTCAGCTAGCTCATTGCTTGTGTATAGAAATGTTACTGATTTTTACACATTAATTTTATATCCTGCCACCTTGCTGAATTTGTTTATTAGCTCAAGTAAGTTTTCTGTAGATTTCTCAGGATTTTCCAAGTATTGTGTCATATCATCTGCAAATAATGAGTGTTTCACTTCATCCTTTCCAATTTGGATGCCTTTTATTTCTATGTCCTGCCTGATTGCTCTAGCTAGAACTCCTAGCACAATGTTGAATAATAGTGGTGATAGTGGGCATCCTTGTCTTGTACCTGATCTTACAGGGAAGGCTTTCACTCTCTCCATTGAGTACGATGCTGGCTATCAGTTTTTCATATATTCCCTTTATCATATTGATATAGTTACCTTTGATTCCTATCTTGTGGAGTATTTTTATCAGAAAAGGATGCTGAATTTTGTCGAATGCTTTTTCAGCATCAATCAAGACGATCAAGTGATTTTTCCCTTTTGATTTTTTAATGTGCTGTATTACATTAATTGATTTTCTAGTATTGAACCATCCTTGCATTCTGGTATAAACCCCACTTGCTTATGCTGTATAATTTTTTTAATGTGCTGTTGGATTCGACTTGCTAATATTTTATTGTGAATTTTTGCATTTATGTTCATTAGGGAGATTGATCTGTAGTCTTCCTTTCTTAAAGCATCTTTACCCAGTTTTGGTATTAAAATGATATTGGCTTCATAAAATGAGTTAGGTAGAGTTCCTTTTTCCTCAATATTTTGGAAAAGTTTGGGCAGGATTGGTGTTAGTTCTTTCTGGAATGTTTGATCAAATTCCCCTGTGAAGCCATAGGCCCTGGGCTTTTCTTTGTAGGAAGATTTTTGATGACTGATTGAATCTCTTTGTTTGTGACTGGTTTGTTGAGAGCTTCTGTTTCTTCCTGAGTCAGTGTAACTTGTGTGTGTTTCTCCAGAAATTTGTCCATTACATCTAATTTGTCTAGTTTGTTTGTGTGTAGTTGTCCATAGTATCCTCTTATGATTTCTTTTATTTCTTCAAGGTCTGTGGTAACATACTCCTTCTCATTTCTGATTTTGTTTATTTGCATCTTCTGTCTTTTTTTTCTTTGTCAGTCTTGCTCGTGATCCATCAATTTTACTGATTTTCTCAAAGAACCAACTTTTTGTTTTATTGATTCTGTCTATTGTTCTTTTGTTCTCCCGTTCATTTATCTCTGCTTTAATCTTTGTTATTTCTCTTCTCCTATTTGCTTTGGGGTTAGTTGCTGTACAAGAACTCTGCCACTGAGCCACTATGGCTCTTTCTTGTTTTTTAATATAGGCATTTAGGACAATAAATTTCCCTCTTGTGCATACTCTGCCACATCCCATAAGTTCTGATAAGTTGTATTCTCATTTTCATTCATCTCCAAATAGCTACTGATTTCTTCTTTGACCCACTGGTTGTTTAGGAGTGTGTTATTTAATCTCCATATATTTGTGAATGTTCTCATTCTTTGGTGGTTATTGAGATCCAGCTTTATCCCATTGTGACCAGAGAAAGTGCTTTGAATAATTTCAATGTTTTTAAATTTATAAAGACCTGTTTTGTGTCCCAGTATATGATCTATCCTGGAGAATGTTCCATGAGCACTACAGAAGAATACATAACTTCGTGCTTTGGGGTGCAATGACCTGTATATGCCTGTTAGGTCTAATTCATTTATCAAGTTATTTAACTTCTTTATTCTTTGTTGATCTTCTGTCTGGTTGTTCTATCTATAGAGGAGAGTGGTATATTGAATGAAGTTTCCTACTATTACTGTTGAAACTTCTATCATTCCCTTCAGTTTTGCCAATGTCTGTCTCATGTATTGGAGCTCCTTGATTGGAAGCATAAACACATATGATTGTTGTACCTTCCTGGTGATTTGACCCTTTAATTAGTATATAGTGTCCTTTGTCTCTTATGATGTCTTTACATTTAACATCTATTTTGTTCAATATTAGTAATAGCTACTCCTGCTTTCTTTTGGTTACAACTTGTGCGGAAAATCTTTTTCCATCCTTTTACTTTCAATCTATTTGTATCTTTGTGTCAAAGATGTGTCCCTTGTAAGCAGCATATAGCTGGATTATGTTTCTTAATCCATTCTGCCAACCTGTATCTTTTAATTGGTAAGTTTAGTCCGTTAACATTCAAAGTTATTACTGAAAAGGTGTTTCTTGATTCCACCATCTTTTCTTTTTAATTTTATTTGTCAGATCTATATATTCTTTTCCCTCCTTCTCTTTGTATTCTTTAAATTATCTTTAGTGGTACTCTTCAATTCTGTGCCCTCCTCCTGGCCTCCCTCTTTTGTCTCTTTTGGCAGGCAGCAGAACTACTTTTAGTATTTCTTGTAGGGTCTGTCTCTTGTTGGCAAATTCTTTCAGAACTTCTTTGTCATGGAAATTTTAATCTCTCCCTCAATTTTGAAGGACAATTTGGCTGGCTACAGAATTCTTCGCTGAAAGTCTTTCTCTTTCAGGATCTTGGGTATATCATACCACTGCCTTCTCACCTCCAGGGTGTTAGTTGAGTAGTCTGAACTTAGTCTTATTTGATTACCCTTGCATGTAGTATATTGTTTTTTCTCTTGCCACTTTCAGGATTTTCTGCTTCTCTTCAATATTTGACAGACTGATTAGTATGTGTCTTGGGGAAGTCCTACTTGGATTTATTCTGCTTGGAGTTCCTTGGGCTTCTTTCACTTGTATATTTATGTCCTCTTTGAGGGTTGGGCATTTTCCCCCATTATATCCTCAACTACTCTTCCTAGCCCTTTACTCTTCTCTTCTCCTTCTGGGACACCAGTGATTCTTATATTTGAGTGCTTTGTTTTGTCTATCATTTTCCTGAGTTCCCATTCAATTTTTTCCATTTGCTTTTTTGAGTCTTTGAAGTCAATTATTCTGTCCTCTGTATCACTTATTCTTTCTTATGTCCCTCCAAATCTGGTGTTGTGTACCTTTAGTATGTTTTTTTTTTATTTGGACAACAGGGTCTTTAACCTCTGTGATAGCTGTTATTTTTCTATTTATTCTTTCAAATTTCTCTTTATGCTCTTCTACTGTCTTCTTGATCTCCTTAATGTCATTTGCTATTCCAGTTATTTTATTAAATAGAGTTGAATGAGTATCTTTGATTAGTTCCAACGTCTGTGTCTCCTCTGGTGTTTTAATTTGGTCATTAGGCAGGGCTATGTCTGTCTGCATTGTGATATGCTTAGTGATCCTCTGCTGTTTTCGTGGCATGAAAATATCTTGTTTGAGTTACTGTGGGAGTTGATTTCTTTCAGTAGTCTAAAGCCTTGTGTTTGCGGGATGATTGTACAGCAGGGAGCAGGGAATGGGGTGGGGCACTCTGTGTGGTGATTCGTTTCAGGGCAGGTATAGGTGGAGGTTGGGGATGTTATGCTGATGCTTGTGAACATGGGTGCCCAGCAGCCAGGGAGGATGAGCTGTGCTAGTGCACTGGTCTGGGGGGCATAACCCTGGTGTGCACTGGCTTAGGTCATAGGACCCTTTGCGCACATGCGTAGAGCTGTGGCAGCAGGTTGGCATTATGCCTTCATGGATTAGGGGCAGATGTGACCCAGCTGCACAGGTTGCGACTTTTTCAGAGCTGGGAAGTGAAGCTGAGGGCTCTGGACATGCGCGGTTCTAGGACTGCTGTAAAGTGCAGTTCCCAG